>PVKZ01003243.1:0-148166 GCA_004027375.1 Macroglossus sobrinus
GGGAATAAACTGCCTTAATAATATGATAGGATGAATATTGAAAGTCTGAACTAAGGTTATACTAGGAAGCACTTGTAGCAGACCATTAACTCTTATGTGACAGACTCTCTTATGATTTTTTATTAATAGCTGGCCTGTATACACATTTTTTTTATTTCTTATTTTCCGCTTTGCCTGTCAGAACTTGCTACTTGACAATTTCTCTAAGACCAAATGTTAAAAAGTCATCATAGCATATATTTCTTTGAAAATGAGTCTATCTGATGTAATATTTAGTGCATATTTACAATTTACCTTTTGACCTTTGTTTTTTCTATTCTATTATTTTAGTTCTATATTTGTCTATATCTTCCCCAACTCCTTCACCTCAGCCCCTACAAACTCCAATTAACAGCTCCTTTAAGGGGAGAACAATTCTGCAAATTTTTCACTTTTTGTGCACAGAGTGAAAGGTTAATTAACAAGCACATGCATACTTCCTTCTGTTTGGTAGCTATGGGTCAGGAAATCAGTGGATTTTAATGACTGACATTTAGAAGCTAACATGCAAATTATCTCAATTTACATTTAAATGTAAATATATTTCATATTTAAACATATTTGCATAATGTATATTTAATATATTTACATTGAAATTCAGCTGAGAGTGAAATCTGAATGCATATGTTGCTGACAGTTTTATTTTTCTAGCTTCCCTGTCTTGAAAAAGCCCAATGTCAGTGAAAGAGATTGAATTGTAGCAAAAAAATGGTTGTTTCTTCAAATGCTACAGCATGCTTACTTGGAAAGTGTTCTTATTAGGATTATAACTATAATTTCCTATTATTATAAATATGCATATTTTTTAGTAAAGAATAAAAAATATGATATTAATCATGTTGTAATTTAGTCTGTAGCCAAAAGTCTCAGAAAATTGTACCTGCAACTTACAGGAACATATTCCATCATTAGATTAACAATTACTGAGGTAACCATACATCATTAAAACAGACAAGTGCTGCACTAGTGATTCAGGAATAATAAACAGAACATGTTGGTCACTTCATAGGAAAACAGTAGACATTCTATAGATGTGAGAATCATGTTTGCTTTGGATAAAATATAATTACTACCTCTAGAGATAAGACAAAATAAAAGATGAATCACAGCTATGTTCAAGGGATATACCTTTATTTATCTGGTTCGTATGCACTAAGAGCATAGAATAGAAATTAAATGCATTGGAATTGGTGACTAGATTCTGCATAGATTATGGGATAAAATTGATTTTTCACTATATTAACGATTTTTCACTATACTAATGATTTTTCATTAAACTAATATTTAATCTAAACATTACACTGCTATCAGACTCAAAGAAAGCTTGTTTAAAGACCTGATTTCCTTTGCATAAAATAATAGACTGCATTAAACAATTTGGATTTTGTGCAAAATCTATTTTTTCCTCTTATCACATATTTCCATTTCTAAATAAAAACTGCAAACACAGATATTGTCATTTGCTCTCCTTTATAAACTTAATGTTACCATTACAATTCTCTCAGAATTGTTTTGATAATATTTATTTACCCTAAAGTACTGGGAGATGTGGCCACTCATTGGATCTGCACTTATGTACATCATAATTATGTTATCTGAAGCAGACTACTTCTCATGGAATCAAACTGTTCATCTCCTAGGGCTTTCAAATAAATTCCCAATTCACCTACACATTCAGAACATAGTTAAATTTTGAGCATCACATTTTTAAATAGACCAGATAACATTAATAAAGAATATTTTTTTAATTTTATTTTTAATGGTCTATTGCAAAGAGTTACAGCACAATAGTTAGTAGATAGTTGATGGTTGATGTCAGAAACTCCTATATTTTAATTGTTTGTCTTGGACAAAAATTTTAGTTTTCTGTACCTCGATCTCTTGTATTTTAAATGGCAATAAGAATATTTACCTAATGAAAAATGTTACCAGTTCAAAGTCTGTGTGCTTGAAGCTTCTAAAGCCAAAACTCAAAACATCAGAGTTGAAAGTTATGTAAGGTTTATTGACTCAAAAAAGAGTCAAGGTAGAAGATGGGAGCCTTAGTGATTCCTCAAATCTATCTAACCAAAGTACAGAATTCAAAAATTTTTTTTTTTTTTTTTTGGTTAAGGGAAGGGGAATTTCATAAAACTCAAGCCCCAAGCAGAATCCCCATAATGATTAGCATGTCTGTTTGCAAGACTAAGCAAAGCTATTAGCCTGAAGGTCATGAGAACAAAGCAGACTTCTACAAGATGGAGTCAGAGAAGGAGAATGTTACTGTTACAAAAATATTAATTTTTTAAAATTTAATTTTAAACATCATATTATATTATAGAGTTTATTGCATTACAAAGATTTAATGTGTAATAAATCACCTAGCACAATCAAGTTCTCGACTAGATTGCTAATCTTATTGATGTTGTATTTAATTTTAGGACAGTTGGTAAATATGTACAAAGGTGACAATTATTTTGTTGAATAAAAATGAGACAAAGGGACAGTGTAAGAAACGAAAAAACAAAACTTTATTGGTTTACTTTTAATGACTTTTTAAGGTTTCCATTAAGCATCTTGATTTTTCTTTCCCTCAAATTCAATAGCTTAGATTTGTTAGGCATTTAGGTAGATATGAGTGCTGGGAGAATGAAGGCCCAAACCAGAGACTTACCTTAGGACCTCCCTGAAACAGCCATGTTTATGATTAAAAATTACCTTTACATTCTGGACTATAAGGAAGTAAAAAAACAAACTGCTGGTTTAGTCCAGCCATAAAAGTGCGTGCAGTCAGTACATGTACTGCCTTTCTTGACCCAAGTCTCATTACATCAGCATTATAATATCAAATATCAAACATATGCCCAGAAGTTCATAAATTTAATTATAACAGACTGATTATGAGTACTCACATGTAGTAAACAAGGGGTTATATAACAGCATAATGTAAATCAAAATGACTTCATATGCCAATTATCTAGCACCACCCTTGTAACCATCCATCAGGGTCATACTATAAATTGTATTCTCCAGAATCTACAGGGCTATAGCTATCTCTAGCATAGCCCATTTCTCTCTTGAAATGTATTTTAATAAACTTTACTTTTCTTAAATCTCATTTATCTATAATTCATTACTACATCAGTAGAAAGAATCACACATTCTCAGCATTCCCAGTACTCTGGGAATGGTAACAGGCTGTTAGTTATTAAGCCAAAAATTCAACTGAAAAGCTAAAATAAAAATTGAATTTGATCCAGTCCTGAGTTCTTTATTTTTCTAATTCACTATCTATTATTCACATTCTTTTCACACCTTCCTTCCAAAATTGGACAAGCTTTTTAATACTAATAAAATTAATTCAGGATTTTTGTTCAAGAGAAGTACCAAAGACTAGATAAATTTATGTTAAGTGCAACTTACCCAAAGTAGTTTTATATTCAATCTATATTCAAATTTTCTGTACTTAAATTAACAGTTTGGTTATTCATTTTAGTAACTATGACAACTTTGTCAAATAATGATCATAATTACATTTTACATTTTGCAAGAAAATTTTGAGTGCTAATTGCTCCTTGTTAATACATTTGTTACGGGAGCTTAGATGTCAGCATTGTGTGACCCTGGGGCTGGGTCCTTGTATTTCCCCAGGAAAAATTTGCATATAGGTCTAATGCTTAGGGAAGAAAGACAACAAGCAAAGAGTAGCAAGCAAAGTGATTTATTAGACAGAGTACACTTGGGAGAAGTCCAAGAGAGCATTTCGATAGAGGACTGAGGGCCTTGAGAAGTTGAAGGTTGAGTTTATATGAGCCACAGGACTTCTTTGCTCTTCTTATCTCCTTCCCATCTTAAATAATATGAATTCCCTGTACCTCCTTCTGAACCTCCTACTCCTGGCTTGGGCATACATTGTGTGTGGCAATAGATGGGAAGTCATATGCCTGAGCCATGGGGATTTTAAGTGTAGGCATATGCTCAGTTAACTACTTTTGCCTATACCAGCTGAGCTTCCCCAGAGTAAAGTCATATAAGGGTTATCAGCAATTAACTGACTATACGGGAATGAAGAAAGCGTCAGAAACTCCAGGCATCTTGCTTTTTATCTGGCTTCTGACCATGGAAAAATGAGGAAGTTGCCTGAAAACTTCAGATGTCCTGTTATGTACATTTTACTGCCAGGCCTCATTGGGGTCTGGTTAACCTCTTATTGTCTTTTTTTCTTAGGCTCACGTCTACCTACCTACTTATCTATCACATTCATTAAATGTATTTTAGTTATAAACACATTCTTGTGCTGTCAAATTCAGTTTTGTAAAAGGAAGAAATCTCTGGCATAACACTTAAAAATGCAAATCATAGTCCTAACTTGGCAAATTAAAGAACACTAAAAATATATATTTAGAAAACATAAAAAAATATTTAAAAAAACATATAATATTCATATTTTAGTTATTCTATTGAAATTAAAAAATTAAATTATCATGCCATTTTTCTAAGTAAAATTTATCAACTAAAATTTCTACTTGTATTTATCTTAACATTGTTAAGAATTGGTAATTGCTACTAATTTTATCATAATTCAGTATGATTTCAACTCTCAGCCAAATAATTCAAAGATCATAATAGTGAAGTTTACACTTAAAATCAAGAGTGAAGTATCTACTCACAGTTTATTGGCAAAATACATGAAAATTTCTGTAATGGTGTTAATTTAATGAAAAGGCCACTTGCCTTGTTATATTATTAAAGCTGTATTTGTTATGTATCAAGAAAAAATTTAATAAGATTTTACTTAGTAAGTATGTCCATATACGGAACTAGATATCCTCAGTATCTAGGACAGTGTGTCATATTCTGGTTAAAGAAATTCAGGACATGTCACTGAAAATATGCCCCTTTAGTTTATTTATTATTTTGAGCTGAAGATATTTGAAAAACAGCAAATTCATTAAGAGGTTTTCTTTACATGCCCCTTACTGGCTTAAAAACAGATCCTTCCAATGGAACTCAATTCTCATAGATATCTACTCAGGAGTTTTATTAACCAAGAAAGATGACTGTTATCACAGTACAGGAGACTAGAAGTACACACCACAGCCAGATAAACTGTATCACAAACTATTATCTGTTCCATTCATTCTTCTAAGGAGACATTTATTCTCCTAAAAATCATTTACTCTCTCCTGAGAGGTCTATATCTCCCCCTTGTCCTATTAAGATGGTATATAAGCTCTCAAATTTTAACCACTTTTTTGAGTATTTACTTTTTCCTGTGATGCCCTTGTGCATATATATTAAAAATTAATAAATTTGTATACTTTTTCTCCTATTAACCTTTCTGTTTTCAGTATATTTCATGATCCAGCTCTTAGACTTAAGAGAATAGAGGAAAAGTCTTTCCTATCCTCCATGAGATTTCAATAAACTTTTTGAATACAATAAATATACCCATATTCAATAAATTAATGAATTAATAAAAGTATATGTGTTCTTACATATTTTCTTATTCATCATGCATAGTTAATTGGCTTTCACAATCAATCAGTTATAATTTCTTATACATATCTCTTTTGCATTTTTGTAACTTTACCCTAAGGGATATAAAAGGTATTAAATAAATATCGGTAAGTGAAAGATAAAAAAGAAGGAAATAAAGAAGAAATTAGAAAAGAAGAAATAAGGAGAAAATATAGAGGAGTAAAGAGGAAAAGGGAAAGAGAAAATTTTATCTAGTTGAAATAATTAAATTACATGTTTTATATTGATAGACCCCTGCATTATATAATACTACCACATTTATTTTGAAATAATATAAAGTTCTGAACAGAAAAATAAAATGTTTATGGTATGTACATATTTAAACAATAAAATTGAGAAGTTATAAAACTTTAAGTATCTTGGTTATTAATAAAATATATTAACTTTAAAAATAATTCATTACATATATTTATTTTCTATTTTTTTAATTTAAAATTGAAACCAGTCTATGGTCATGCCACCCTGAACAAGCCCGATCTCATCTAATCTCAGAAGGTAAGCAGTTGGGCCTAGTTAGTACTTGGATTGGAGACTACATAAAAAGACCAGCTGTTGTAGATTTAAAAAATAAAAAAAATAAGGGATTGTTAGCTGACAAGTTCCTTGCAATCTGTAAGGTCAACCAAGGGTTGTCTGGCCTAAAAAATTAAAAATAAGTAAGTAAGTAAATAAATAAATAACAAAAAATAAAAATGTTAGAATAAAACTGGATCATAGAAAATGCCTTTCATAGTACCTGATAAAATTTATTTAAAAATACTGAAATAAGCAAGCTAAAAATATATTAATAGCATTTAAACAAGAAAAAGTGATAGCTAATGGAAGTAAAAAAGGTTCTCGAATTGTGTAGTTTCTAATTATTTCTCCAACCCATGCACATAAGGGAAATTGAGAAAAGAGAATAAGTAGCAAACATCTTAAATATTATTAATGATCATTACATTTAGAGAGAATTTCATGAAAGAAGCAATAGGCAACACTAAGGAAAATGTAGTTGGGTGGAAAATGGGGTTGCAGAGGAAAGGATTGTGGCAATACAAAAGGGGAATCTTTATCTGTCAACTCAGTTCTCAAAAAAATTAAGACCAGCCACCAATGCTCAAAATGTTATTTGTCTTAACTGTGCAGAAAGTTCAAAAGGAAGACTAGATAATCACATTAGTGTTATTGCTGTCTGTAATGTTGATGGGTTTAGCAAATATAAAAACAGAAGAAAACATACATAAGATTCTTTAAAAGAGCAGAAATCCTGGGAGAAAGTCATAAAGTAAGCCTCATTTTGAGTCTGCTCTTTACTAATATCTTGCTCATGGAACTGATTTATATTATAATCCATGCATTATTCATCTAGAAAGAAAAAGATAGAATTGATAAATAAATAATCTGGCCCGACTCTTTGATTTCATCAAACCTTGGACATGTGTGCTGAATGGAGCAATGATGTGATGCTCCAGGATATTACCTTAGAAAGGAAGATATGGTCTTTAGACTAAGTGGAGTAAATCCTGGTATAGGACATTTAACATAAGCAGTATTAGCAGCCAGCACTTTCTACAATGCTACAATGCTAAACCTTCTCCCCCACACTGGCCCTTAGGCTATAGAATATAAAATAGAGAGAAATATCTCTAATACTGTAGCTATGAAATAAAGTGTGGGAAGAAACAATTCACGTGTCCAATATCAGAACAAATTAGTAGGTTGGCCATATCACAATATTTCTGTATCATCTTTTGCAAACAGTTGAAGTCTGTTTCTAGATATTCTACCCTTAAAATGTTACTAATAATTACAATAAATTATTAGTCATGATTACTTCTTAAAAAAGATAAAAAAGATATTTACACTAAAAATTCTTATATTTATCTTCAATTCATTATCCCCCTACTCCTAAGTTAATTTCACCTCTTTGTATTTTAATTTTTAGGTTATTCTTTGACATGGCCTTCACATCTCATATTAAAAGATTTATCTTTAATTCAGCAAAAGTAATGTAATTACATAAAATGTATAACTAATTGACATAGACCCTATTAGCACTTGTAGATTTTAATGACCTTATTCTTAAGAATCAAAATATTATTTAATACCATTATGAGGTAAAACTAATCTGAATAACTTGTTTAAAAATTAGAAAGACAACATATAAATATATAATAAATTTATAATATATGATAATAAATCATGATCAGTAATATAAAAAAATAAAACTGGTTTAAAACAATAGGAAATGCCAGCCAGGGTGAATTTAGAATTGTTAATTGGATGAGGTGAAGCTGTCAGAAGGTATAAGGTATGATTACAAAGATGAACCAAGGTGAGGAGGTAAAAAGCATTTCCTGACATTAAGGACCTAGTCTGGCGCTATCAGCTAGGTTGCAGTGTTTTCCTGTTGAACATAATTCCATGAACACTAACAGCAGACAAGGACATTCTAAATACAAAAAGAAAATTTTGTATTTATATTTAATCACAGATAAAACATGGACATTGTTCAAACCACAAAAATATCCAAATATCTTCCTGTCCTGGATGATATGAGTCATTGTGGCTTCTTTTTTTTTTTTTTAATCAATTATATTTTAGTCTGGATTTATATTTTCTGCCTTATAGATAAGATTTATTAAGATACTCAATCTTAGAATATCCATACTGCGTGATGGCATCAAAATGCTCAGTAATCTCTTACTTCCTAAATTCTTTTTAAAATCACCTAATGTAAGTTCAACTCCTATTGATTAGTCCCTTGTAACACTCTTATCTAGTTGCTCCATGGTTCCTATAGTGTGCATTGTCCCTCCTTAAAATGAGCACTAAACCCAACTTGTTCAACTGTAGATTTATTATTCCTGGTGTTTGATGGCTAACAGGCAAAAGTAATGTGAAGTAAGTAAAAGTGAAAAATTGACAGAACCAAGGATTGAAAGGTCTTAAAAGAGGAAGCTGGAATGAGAGCAAGTAAGGGTCACTTGAAACTGAAATTATAGAGGAGTTACAGATACTAATTTTGTCAAGGTCTGAATAATGGTCATTAGAATGTACGTAGATGTGAATATGAAACAGAAAGAGAGATCAGGGAACAATGAAATCAGAACTTCATGAAGATTATACACAAAGATATTGCAACATTAAGAGATAAGAAAATACTATTAGAGAGAATGATGATGAAACAAAAATCAAAATCCATAATTAATTATTGAAAGTTGGTCTGTAGATAAGCACAATATAGAAGGACATTATAGACTGAGAGCAAAATCTGTAAAGATAAGGGATTTTAGGGAAATAAAAAAATTAGTTTGAAAGTAGCAAAGAAGAAAGAACAAGGAAAACACCTACTCTACCTACAAGTCATGTGCAATGTAGAGGGAAAACAGCTATTGCTTGAAAGGACCATAAGAGAGAAGAATCCTTAGGAGAAATGTACATTTCAATAGACTGAGAAAGTGAAGAAAGCATTTAAAGAAGTGAAGAATATAGGGTATTTTTAAATGATGGACCAGAAGCTCTGAAATCATGAGTAAGAACCAAGAAGGAGATAGATTAAGAGATACACAGGAAATTAAATATAAATATACATATAAATATGAATGTGAATGCAAATGTGAATATTAATATGAATATAAATAAATTAATATAAATATAAATATATAAAATAAATATAAATAATTAGGAGATATATGAAATTATATGGGGAAAGGATGAGAATCTCTGATAGACAATAGCTATGAAAGAGTTCAATAGGACGTGGTTCCATGGTGTAGTGGTTAGCATGTCTGCTTTACATACAGAAGGTGCTGAGGTGGCTGCCCAACGGAGCCATGATCCATTGTTTATGGCCATGCCACCCTGAACAAGCCCAATGTCTGATCTCAGAAGCTAAGTAGGGTCAGGCCTGGTTAGTACTTAGACGGGAGACCACCTAGGAACACCAGGTGCTGTAGGTGTAAATAATAAAATAAATTAATTAATTAAAAAGAAAGATCAACGTAAGATTTTAAAATGTCACAAAAAACACTGAATATATTTTATGTGCTGAGGAATAACATGCTGCATGTTAAAATTGTTTAGTTACTGGGACAGTTTTAAACCTGAGAATCCCATTTTGTAGAAAAAACTTTGGGTCAAATCATTTGCTTTAGAAATAGTGTGTTTTTATAAGTGCATTCATATTTTCAGAAGCCAAATATGAAGGATTTATTAATGACATATTTCTGTCTTTCAGGTCTGCATCATAATTTTCAAATACATTATGGTTGATATTCTTAGGTTTTTAAATATGAAAAACGAGTTTAATTCCACACTCTTACATATGTACCATGAAGTGAACAATAAATTTATGAGTCTCAGTTTACTCATCTTTAAGTGGAAAAAAACACTACCTCTTATAAGTGGTGTGAATGCTGAGTGTATTTAAAATGCAGTGCTTGTCATATAACAGATTTTCAACAAATATTTGTTTTATTTTATTCTTGAAATGATGTGTTTTTTGGTCACTTTTGGATAATAAAAAGCTGTCTATTCACTTGGAATCAAAACAAAGAAAAAAATTACATCATTTCAGTAATTAAAAGGTTTAATCTTCTAAAAGATAGAATAGCCACTATTTATTAATTATCATCTATATGTCAAACACATAGATGATAATTATATGTTGGGGTGAAATCTTCCTAACAATAATGCGCAGTATATATTATTATTTGTATTAGATGAAAAACTGAGAAGAAGCAAAGCTAAGTAAATGCACAAAGTCATCCAGATATTTTTTAAATTGAAGTCTGAGTCTTAACTTTTAACATGCTTGCTTTTTGTTGGAATAATGGTCTTATAAAGAAAATACTTAGGATTAAAAGACCCATCTTCCAAATGGTTCAAATATTTGTAGCTGAAGCATTCTATACTATTGCAGTGTCCTCCTATTCCCATGGTACTTCCACATTCATTACACATAACCTCAATCATACACATGTAAAGTGTGAATCTACAGCACCTGCAAATATGTGTTTGTACTATCTTCCTACAGCACAGCAGCAGTGCTATAACATGTATTACCCCCACAGCTCTTTCTCCCCTTTTTCCTCTGTCTTATCTAGTTTCCTGTTCTCATTTTTTTAGATTTTAAAGATACCTATAAGTTTGGTAAAAATTTCTAGGTTAAAGGAGAATGATTACCCAAAGAACTATTTCCTAGCAAGCCCCAAAAGCCATTTTTTTCCAGTACCTCTCTCCCTCCTTTTCACTCTCTTTTTCTTCTTTATTTTTTTTTTAGTAACTCAAGAGGTATCTCAGAATGCCTTACTTCAATATAAGAAATCCAAGTGCCCAAATGCAGATAGAAAACAAATAAACAAAAGAAAGAAAATATTGCAATTTCTACTCTGACCACAGCCACCAGATAATTTTGTCAGTGACCACAAAATCTTTTTGAGGAGTAAGGACTATTTCAAAAGATGATTCTATCTTGTAGGAACACATTCAGTTTTCCTTTTTTCCTTCTTGAAGACTCAGTTTGAAATCAACTTTGTAAATATTAAAGACCTTAGCTGAGATCTCAGAAAGCCATAGTTTAAATCATAGCTAGTCTATGTATGAGTTGTATGATTTAGGACAAATTACTTAACCCCTTAGTCTTTTCCCTCTATAATAATAGAGGATTTAGATTAAAACTCTCTTAAATATTTTATTAATACAAAGAGACTGAAGGGGATAATGTAAGATAATAAGAAAAAATATACAAAGCACTCAGCACTATAGTTAATACTAAGTTTTAAGAAAATTATAACTTATCATCATCATCATCATCATCATCATCATCATCACTGTATTAAAGTAGGATGTAGAAGAAAGAGCATAGGCTTTGGAATCAGAGAAGAAATGAATTGGAATCCTGACTCTGACAAACTCTGTGACGTTAGACATGTTCTCTAAAATTTGCAATCTTTTTAGTGTCTACATCACAAACTGTTTTTAATGATGATATTTACCTTACAAAATGGTTGTGAGGATTGAAGATAATATATTTTAAATGCCCAGCATGGGAACTTTGTAAAGGTTAACGTATTACTTCTTAGATCAGTAAAACCCTGTTTCACATTTGGATACACAAATGCACAAACGTGCCACTCAGAAGCTCAATAAGGGCTTACTGATGGGTGGTTGCAAGAAATCTATGATACTTAGGACACTGACAAATAGTATCATCAATTGTTGCTTGTATGTTGGGGTTATGTTGTTTCAACAATGCCTGTGAGAAAATATCCAAACGAGATTTTACAGCATCTATTGTTCCTGATATTGTTATTTTATGTGATTAAACTGTTGCTATGAGCAAACCTGACAATAAGACTATTCAATAATTTTCACTGTTTTTTATGAAAAATATCTAGTAATTATCACAATTCTTTAAAGAATATACAGTTACTACCCAGGAATTAAATGAAAAAAATTTATAAAATAATTCTATTCATATGCTGTTTTTCTTAATTTTTAAACATGTTTTATTTACACTTTTTGTTTTTAACTTTTAAACAAGTCACAAAATATCCTAAAGAAAGTTTGTGGTCCACTTTCTTTACAGAGGAAAATGAGCTGTGTTGCTGCATTAATCTAAAATTGGCAATCTCTGTGGTCCTATAAAATATAAAGGGTAGTGTCATGATAATTCAGAAAATAAAAACAAGTAATTATCTCAATGTACTCTTTCCCACATATTCGTTTATCTTCAGTTTTAACTTCCTATATATTTAGTTCTGGTATTTATATTTTAGCCAGGAAGTCAGTTGTAGTTGAAGGATGTCACAATAAAAAAGAGACAATGAGAAAATAAAAAATTTTACCTCTTCTTTATATGTGAATAAAAATATGATATTTTAAAGTTGTATAATAAGCTTATAAAAATGAAAGAATAATTACCAACACATTTTATTGGCATCACATAAAAATGAAATTTTATAATTTGCTTTAAAAAAAACCTTATGTAAGATAATTTGCCAGAAGCTTTAAAAAGCACAAGTAAAAAATTAAGTTACAAACTATTTTAAATTAATAAGATAATAAAACCAATATAAATCAACAAGTTGTATTAAAAATAAAGGTGAAGGATAAAAGCAAAGACTGATTGTAAATAAATTAAAATTTTAAGACCATTATTAGAATGGCAAATCTTAAATTTTATGCTTGAATTTATAGATAAGCATTTACTAATTATTAAATAGTTTATAAAACTTATAAAAATGTGAAATACTTCATTTTAATAAAAAAAAGTATTTTCCATAATGGAGATAATGTTTCTCTATTTAACTTTTACTCATGAAATAGTGTTCCAAATGAGATAGTGTTATTATGTCCTCTTCTGCACATAAATTATTGGGGGGGGGGGCGGTTAAAAGATATATATCCCAAAGGTTATTATATATTTTTTTCTATGTCTCTAAGTGAGAGCTTAGTGATGTAGTGAGTAGGGGAAGAAAAAATTTTCTTTCTACCCTTCTAGGTTCTGAGAAGGTGGCTGGTCTGAGAATTAAATTGACATAAAACAAATTAACATGACAAAAATAAAACAAATATAATTGCATATGTACACATGAAAGTCCTACAAAGATATAAATCTCAAAAGGTAGCCAAGCAATTTAAACTTTTATATCATCCTGAGCTGAGAAAAAGGATTGGGGTTAGAGCTTCTGAAAATTATGTCAAGGGAGACAATTCACATGAAAGAGTTAGAAGGAACTGCATGGTAAACAAAGGTTATCTGCCATGTAGATAAGTCTATCAGGTATACAAGTGATCTCTGATATTAGTTCTTTTCCTGGTACAAGAAAGTAAATTTGTAATGTAAACTTTATAAATGTAGATTTCCCCCCACAAATGGGAAAATTAATTGGTACTTTTTTTTAGGTGGTTACTGGATCACTTGGGTCTTGATTGACTTTGGTTCAATATAATCATGCCAAAGTAGCATATATCTGAAGTGGCATGTTCTGAACCTCTTTCAAGTGCTGTTTTCTCAACATTATTAATTCTGGGTTTCCATTTACAATTTGAAGTTGCACTCAATTTGCAAATGGACTTTTACAGACCATTTTCAATAACAATTCATTTTCTATCTTTCATAATTTAATAAGAAAGTGGATTTTCCAAGAAATTCCTTTACATTTGGAAGACAGTCAACATTGAAAATGGTTTAGCAGCTGGTACTAATAAAATAAAATTCAATTAACTCAATTAAATTGAATACATTTAGTGACAATAGGGCCACAAAATTGCACCTGTTGGTATCCTTATTGAATTGTGTAATTTTGAAAATACATTATCCTCACAGTACCAAATTTCACTGAAAAAAAATGACATTTTCATTGTTTCAAAGAAAATAGACCTTGGAACTATGAAATATAACTTCTAGATTCAGGAATCTAGTATATATATATATTTTATGCTTTCATTTAATGTAATTTTATTGAAATGCCTTTTGATTTACTTGACATACAGTCAATACCTTTTAAGCAGTAGGTGTTAACTGATACTTGATAATATTGCCATTAGCACAGAGAATGATTATTGTGTTTGGTTGATTGTTGTTGAGCTATCTTCTTGTACTAAAGAGTCTAAAATTGCAGAATTATTTTGGAAAGTGCAGTTTTTTACTCAATACCATCAAATGTACACTGAAAATATTAAGAGATTTAAAAATTGAACATATGGGACTTCTGCTTTTTTATTTTTATTCAGTGCTTGCATTCAAAGGACTATATTTAAAGCAAATATATATCATGTTCAGTGTCCTCAAAAAGATGAAACTAATTTCACTCTGATAAGAAATCATTAGAATCAGAATCCTGGAAAGAGTTACCATCTCTAAAGAGAGATAAAACAAAATGAACACCTCACAGTTATAGAAATTTCAATTTAAAGGTAAATTTTTCTTTTTTTTTCATTTTGTATGAATCTGCAAGTAAGTTTCAAATCTCAGATTTTCCTGTATTCCAATTACATAACAGTTATTCCCAAACAGTGATTTTTTTAATAACAAAATTATTTATTTTTCTCACACTTCTATAATTTTAGCAGGTTCAGCAAGACAGCTCTTCTCTGCATCAATGCAATTTCCACTAGGATGACTCACTTGGGGGCTGGGAAACCCACTTAGTAGTTGGCTCACTCACATGACTGACAAGTAGATGCTGTTTGTCAAGGGCACTCAGATAGGGCCAGAGGTCACATTACCCTTTCACAGGAGCCTCTCCCTGAGTGACTTAGCTTTCCCAATGGTACGGTGGTTGTGTTCCAAAAGTGTCTCAAAAGAATCAAGCATAACCAGTATCACATTCTATGATCTAGCCTCAGAAATCAAAATGTTTCTCATTTACCATAGTAAACAGCTCATTCAAATCCAAAAATGAACATAAAACCAAAATTTTAACTGAAGAAATATCAAGTTCATACCATAATAAGAATATGTGGGGTGGGGAATTTTTAGTAGCCATTTAAAAAAAATACAATGTCACAATTTGTCCCATGACCACAAAAATTTAGATCTCTCCCACATATAAAATATATTCTCTCCTCCTCAAGACCCATCCTATTACAGCATCAACTTGAAGTTCAGAATGTGTCATCTCAATCAATTTCAGATGTGGGTGAAGATTTTGGATACAGTTATTCAGATAATTCATAAATATCACTTCTCATATTAAAAATTGAGAATAAAAAGATATATTATTTACTGAACACACACATATATAGTCACAAGATAAGAAACAAGAGATAAAATAACTGCTATAAACACTTATTCTAAAGGGGGAAAATTTAAAAGACACAGCAGCTATTGGTCTATAAAAATTCTGAAATACAGAGACATATATTGCCAATTCCTTGACCAGGGCTCAGATTTATTGCCTGGGAACTGTTCTCTGAAGCTCTTGTCTCCATTCTTCGGACTATTGACTTTGGTTTCTAAGGCACCCTTCCTTTTTTATAAGAAAAATTTTATTTACAGTGGTTTTCTCTAGTTGCTTTCTGACCACAGTCGCTTGGGAATCCAAGGTATCTTTTAATTTTGTACTCTTTTTGATATTTCCATTCTAAACTAGTACAATTCTTCAAAAACTTTTAATGTTTTTGTTTATGAATTTAAAATTCACTTTATTAGACAAAAGCCGTACCCATAATTTAAGGTAAACCCTTTCCCACCCTTATTCCATGAAAAATTTCTGTGAGAAAATGACCTTAAGATTCCTAGAAGACCTATTGTTTAATAGAGTTTGTGAGGCATTCTCTTAAATCTCTCTAAGGGACTATTTAAATGGTCTATAAAGTAACACACCAAAAAAAATTTTTTTTCTGAGATCTTCAAGAATTTCACAGGTCTATTCTGAATGACATTTTAACCTAGAAGTTCTTTCTTAATTTTAGAATAGTTTGCCACCTTGATCACCTGGGAATGATCTAATTCCAAACTCACTAAGTCCTGGTTTATTTATATTACCTTAAAATTCTGCTTAAAAATTAACAATTTTTTTAAAGCTTATCTCTTCTTGCATTTTCTTATAGACCACAAAAAAGAAAGTCAGCACGTAAAATTTTATTACCTATATCATAGATATAGGTAATATATTTTATTACCTATATCAAAGTGTTTTTCCTATGGTCCACCCTACTATAGGTTACAGTGTTGTCAAATCTTCCATCACTACATAACAAGGATTCTTTTTCTTTTAGCTTTCAATCACATTTTTATTTTTCCCTAAGTTCTCAATGGAAACACTGTCCCAAAGTCTCCTTAGGTTTTGTGAGTGATTTTTTAGAAATTCTTTTGGGCATCACCTTTTACAATTATAAAGTCAATGCCACTTCTTAAATTTGTTATGACAGTATTTTACTTCCAGTACCAAACTCTATTATTGTTATTTATTTTTGTGAAACAAACCACATCCAGATCTTAATGGTTTAAAACAATAATAACCCTTTTTTTTTGTACTTACAGATAGGCAATTTGAGCAGAGCTTGGTAGGAACAGCAAGTAGATGCTAGCAAACAGCTGAAATTTTTGTCAGAGCTCTGGAACTTTGTCTTCCATGCAGACATCTCTTCAGATTGCTTAGGCTTCCTCATGGCATGGTGGCAGAATTTAAAGAATTAATGTTCCAAGAAAATAAGCCAAAAAATAAAAATATTGCATTTTATGATCTAATCTGAAAAAGCATATCACATCTTTTCTGCTAGCCCACCATTGTTTAGGGAGAGAAAACATAAATGTAACTGCTTGATGAGAGCAGGCATGTGCAATGGGAAATATTGTTGTAACCACTTTTTTGAAAATATTGTCTATAACATTGGATAAAATTATTTTGTCTACATCAAATTGTACATTAGTGTGATCAATAAGCTAAGGAGACAATAATTATTGTCAATACCCTTTTGAATAGAAAATAATATTTGTTTATTTAGGCCAAATTAGGACCCTACTTTTTCTGTGTATTTTCCATTTCCGACAAAAGGGTATCAACTTTAATAGATGTCAGTAGTTAAGGCAGAGAAAACTTTACTTTTTACTTTTTAAAAAATGTTCTTACTTGATATTTTAAAACTTATCTAGGAAGACCTAAGTGTTATCACAAGTGTCTAATATACAAAATGTTAGATAATGAGAATGATATGTAGTGTATGGTATCTGCAAGGATTCTTCCTTCCCACTTAAAACTTATTATTTTTAGTAACTTTGGTTCAGAATCTACATATTTAAGTTTAGCACATATTTTTGAAATGTATCTCATTCTTTAATTTTTATATATTTTAAAGTTCATAAAAATAATAAAAATAAGTCCATAATATAAAAATAATAATATAAAATTGAACAAAATTTCTCTAATGTACCCAAGCATGGTACATTTAATTTAAATAAAAACTTTACATTGAATTTAATTAAAAATATTGACAACATAAAATTTTAAATACAATGTTGAACAGTAAAGCTACAAAGTTCATAAACCAAACATATACATGAGTGTGTATATATATTTAAGCATTACATATATGTATATATGTGTGTTTATATATATAACTTATAAATGTAATTATATATTATATAAAAATATATAAATATGTTATTTATATATAAATAGTAACATGATACATATGTACTGCACATACAAATACAGAGCAATGATACAATTCTATAAAAGAATAAATGACATTTTCTTTGAGAGAAAAAAATCAGTCCCTAATGTAGGCTTAGCAAATACAAAATTATTGTTCACGTGTGTTTATTTCTTAATCTCTTGTATGTGTACAAAGGTATTATTTCAAAATAAAAATTAAAAATGTAATTTTTCTCTAATGTGAAACCAAGCTTGTGTTTTGCAGCACCAGCTCAATTCCAGATTGAATTTGAGATAAGCAAAGAGACATTTCAACTACAAGGAAACAATTTTTTTCTTGTTCTTGGGGCTTGCTAAACATGGAAGAGCTTGCTTACACATGTAAGAAGTTGAAAACTATGACAGAATATACATTAAGTAAACAAAGTAGTAAATGGCAAGATACCTGTCTTTCATGTAATGCTGAATTTATCTAAGAGAAGAATAGAATAAAACTCATCTTGAGTATATGATCAGGCTGCAGCTCATAAAATTCTCTTTTCTTTTCCTAAAGTAAGCACAATTCTCTAGTTGACCACTAGAAAATTCAGAGAAAAGACCACTTACCTAATCACACTTTTTCTGAAAGAGAGAAAAAATACTAATTAATTTCGATATGCAGTTTCAGGAAATTTTTGGTACGTCTTGATATTCTTCCTTACTCTGAAGACCAATGAACATTAAAGACAGTTCATGATTTTCTTTTGTAACATGATTTTTCCAAAGATTCTGCCTCCTTTTAAAGTCAAGAACACTCTCATTTGAATTGAGAAGACATTGAGAATTGTGAGAAGATAGCTCACACTTTCTCCAGAGCCTTATAACTGATTCACACAAGAAAAATTTCTGACAAGTAAGCTAGTCTCTGTATCCATTCTTCATCTTCAAAGCATTCAGCAATAACTGTTTTTCTATTTTCTTGAAAGCATCTCTACAATCTACCTTTTAGCTGTAATTCCCTGTTGAAAACTCATCCTTCTCTAAGCCAGCAGATTTCTGTATGAAGCAGATTTATGAGGTGCTTGTCCAAGTTTTCCTACAGATTGTAAACATTTTTTAATGTATTGAGTTTTTAAAAATAATTGTAATCTTTTTTATAGCACTAAGTAGAATGTTTTTTCTTTCATCTTCAAGAATTTTTGATGCCAGAATATACCTGTCTTAGCAGAGTTTGTTTATTTCCTGAAATCAGCTGGCTGTCCAAAGGAATAAATCAAGCTAACATCATTAGCATCTGTCCTTCTTTCTACCAACTAATACTCTTAGCAATTGTCAATGTCCTTTCTCACATAAATGAAAACTCAACTAAATGAACTCAATCCAATTGCATATTGCTATACAAGACTGAAGAATTTTGTTTCTTGTTTTTACAGCTTTTTCTGCATCTGCTGTTTCTCAGTGGATTTAGCTCAAAATAATTCGTATACCAAAAAGGCATATTTTGGAGAGGCACATTTTGGTATACACACTTGTTTACACAATAGCCAGTTTTAAAATAGTAGCTAAACAAACAACGGTATTATAATACCAAATAAAGATATTATTATAATTATTGTCCCTGGGAACAGGAATATGGTCTTGATACAAAAGAAATTTACTTTTAATTCTAAAAGTTTGCACTGTTAGAACATTTTACTGTACAGATACATTATTCAATTTCTTTCTCACCAGCTAAAAATGAAAGTATTATAATAGAGCTAATTCTAATAATTGAGATAGTAATACTGCCTGACTCCAAAACCCTTATTATTTCCATTACTCCACAGTGTGAACTGAAATCCATAGACTATTTTTTCTCACTAATCCCTCAGAGCCTCCACTATTAGGAATCACTACAGGAGTTGGGAGAAATGCAATCCTAGGGAATGGAACCATCTCATGCTACTCTTTGGTCCATCTCAGAGTATTTTTGTAAGTATCCGAAAATAATTTGGTAAGTCAATGAAATAATGATAGTAAGTGAAATGTATACTGAATTATAGAATGTTTCCTTTTGTATGATTGAAATACTTTTATTTAAAGAAAGAATTTTTTTTGCCTAAAAAAACCAGTTTCTTGAAAATTAATTGTTTTGATGATGGTACTAATATATTTTTAAACAGCCCCAATTGCCTAAGCTTTTGAAAATCTATGGAATAAATATAGTTTGATTTTTTTTTTTTTGACATTTTATGAGCCGGTTAAGCCCCCTGAGGGACATTGTTTCATTCCAGAGATTTATGTGGTCTGAATGGTAGGGATGATAAGTACTTGCTGTTCAGTAGTGTAGTTAATACACAGTCCCAGGAGAAAAGACCAGTGAAGCATTCCCAACTCTGAGGTACAGTGGTTCTTCAGCAATTAGCAGCACTGTTTCTTTTCTGTGTAAATTTGCATCAAAATGCTTAGTTCACAGGGAGCTCAACATTCACTAAATGCTCACTGCTCAAGAAAAACAGCTATTTGGTCATTTCCTAGTCTTTCAAAACAGAACAAAAAGAAAACTAAAGAAAAATTTAAAAAATGCTTTGTAACAAGAATGGCAAAAAAAATAGAACTGTCTTAATAGGAACATAATTCTGACTTAAGGTTTATAGTACTTGAAACATATTAATATATACCAAATATTATGAATTATTATTTTCCTCATAGGTAACACATTTATGATAATATTTAATAAGGTTGAGAGAGATAAACCTATTGATTTTATTTCTGTTTCATTAAGTATCATCTTCTTTGTCTTATTTATAATAAATAAGAAAATTTGAGGAGTTTTGACATTTGTTAGAAGAAAAGATGTGGATGAATGAATACGGGGGCAAGGAGAGATTAGTTAAAGATGATTTGGACTTTGCTTGCAAACAGATATAAGTTAATGTTAAAAATTTTACTGTTCTATTTATGTTTAGAGATCACATAGGTAATGTTTTCTTTGCTGCAATACAATTTCTTCTTGGAAACAAACACAACAACGATTAAAACAAGAAGATAAATAATATCTTTAATGCAACTAGAAACAGTTCCAATACAATGCCATAACCCATGTAAAAAGGTGATTAATATAGCAGTAAAAGGAGGATCAGGTGAAATAAAGTTGCCTGTAGAGGATGCTACAGATATTAGGTAGCAGGTCTTATTCCTAAGTAGATTACTTGTCCAGAGACCTAAACCAGCATATTCCTGAAGCTATTGAATATAAGGGGACTGGAGTTGACAAGGAAACTTTCAGACACATAAATTGTAAAAGAATAAGATTTCCTCTTGCATGATGAAGAGAAAACATGGGCAAAAAGGAATGCTGCAACCGATTTAAGACACCTAAAGAGTCTCGCTGGTTTGTAAATATGGGACTTCTTCTCTGTTGAGCATCACTTCAAATCAATCTGGAAAGAAGACAGGAAGAAGCAGAGGGTGGGTAAGAATGGTTTTAATGATCAACCAGAACCCAAGTAAGTTCTCTGCTGATCGGGCTCTGCCTTATACCCCTTCCTCTCTATTGTATTTAAATCACTTGTTGAAACATTCAAATATGAGTTCTAACCTACAGAGAACCAGCATGAGAACTATATCTAGATGGGGGCAGTAAAGAGGTATAATGATACGACCTACAAGGAAAAAAAAAATTATAAAAATCTAAGCCACAAAGAAATTTTTTAGATATGGCATCTTTCAATTATGTTACAGAATTTATTTTTAAAAAATATTCTCTCTAAAAGAAGATCTCAAAAAAAATAGTAATAGGCTTATTTAAGAATGGTAAAACAACAAATGGGCTGAAATAGTTTAGTAGTGCAGGGAAAAAATATAAAAGAAATATTTCAACTATTATAGAGTTATGTTAGAGCAAACTAAAGCACTGAGGTCATAAACGATACTACTTGAAGTGAACATGTGGTAAAAGCATGCAGATAATTTGAAAGACTCTGAAAATACTAGAGACGGTAGCATGTTTTTTAAAACATAGCCTAGTAGAAGCATCAGATTCCACATTCAGCCACTTAGATTGTGAGAAACAATAATGCAGTATGTTTTGGAAGGATCTATCTAGGTAGCCAAAGTTTCCTATTGCTAGCTACATAAGAATTGCAGTATATCCAAAACATCCAATGTATCACAACTAGGATGGGGTTGTATATGAAAATTCTGAGAAGACCATAAGACCAATCAAAATCTGGCACCACGATAAAGAGAGCTCAGTGTTCAAGGACCAACCAGCCAGCACTTGAGTTTTAGCATGATGCTGTAAAGAGCTTGATAAGCTGCACTGCTCATTCATGGTCCACTACAAGAGTCTTAGATTTCAAATTCCACTACTCCCTTGTACTCTAAACCATATAAATACACTGAACAAACATAAATCAACAGAGAGAGCCAAGGCTCTATCTTTCATTGACATTATGTGACATAAACCTTATACTATACCCAGAAACTCTTTGTAAGAGGAATAAAGGAAAACCTCAAAAAACAAAATCAAAAGAGTTAAATTTTAAAAGACTGGTCAGTTAAGACGGTAATATCTTTAAATTTAAGACAAGTTTACTCTGAAACTCAGGGGTAGATTTTAAGAGTAGATTATAGACAATTTTATGGATATTATAAAACAAGTACTTAGAGAAACTAAAAAGCAAATGATTTTTAGATGATGAATAGTAATTATATATATATATATATATATATATATATATATACACACACACAATTTGTTTCTCTCTCTCTCTCTCTCTCTCTCTCTCTCTCTCTCTATATATATATATATATATATATATATATATATATATATATATATATAATTTGGTGATATATATATATATAATTTGGTGATATATATATATATACTGCAACACACAGATATTTTTTTCTTTGCTACATTCTCCTATTTTTCCCTACAAAGTCATATTTTTTGTGAGGAAGGTCATCAGATGGGGGGAAAAATACACATAAGAGATATGTATTAGCTACATTTAGAATTCTATAGAATTAAGAAGTCTTGTAGACACTTTTGGATTCTTTCTTCTCTGTCACTGTGTTTCTTCCTTGTTACTATTTTTTACCTTTTATGTAATTGTCATTGGTGAATGTTGAATAAATGCATTTGAGGGTTAGGTGTTTCTTCTGCCATGAAACACTCTTAAAATGGGAAATTAAGAGCATTTAGAGAGAGAAAGAAAGGCAAATGATAACTTCTTCAGAAGAAACATGTAAAGTGTTTTCTGAGAAGTCTTGGCCATTTCAGAGATTGAGGAATAGTCTGAAATTTAGAATTAAATGAGTCAAGAATAGAGTATGCATTTGCTCAAGTGTTTCATAGGTTTCTCAGGAACTCTATATCTAGATTTTTCTTTCTACCGGAACTCTTCCCATAGCCTCTAAAAAATGGCCAACCAGCTGTTGTACTAAAAATGTCAAATTATTTATAAATTCTCTCTAGCTATTCTTGTCTTTTTTTCTGCAAACTTTACAAAGAAGTTTTCTTGTCTTTCCACTTCTCTCTCTCTCCATTTTTCAAAATCCAAGTTCATCTGATAACTTATTTTACTGAATCAATAAAATTGTCTGATATCAAGACTTCTTGCATTCATTGTTACTCCAACCCATTTATAACACAAGTACCCCCACTTTTTTCCTAAGTAATTTTGATCATGTGGTTATATTGTTTCTCTGCTTCTCATTTTCTTAAAGTCCTAAATTCTTAAGATGACGTACTTAGCCTCTACTTATCTTAATATCTTCAATTTACACCACTTTTTTAGTTCTTCCAAAAAACTATGATGTTTCTCAACTCAAGCCCTTGGTAAATATTGTTCTCTTTGCCCGAATTCTCCTTCTCTCTGTACATGTTAATTCCAGACCCTTACGAAGAGGTCAATTGTCTTTTTCTTCAAGGTAGACTTCTCTAATAACTCCTAACTAAGGGTTGTTCTTTTATGCATTCTCATAAATTGGTCTCTTTTTTCTTAGTTGTGATAGTGCTTATCACAACTGCTATTAAAATTAATTTAACAATTTATAATTAAAAATTTCCTCCACACTAAAATAAGGCTTAGAATCTTAGAGATAGTTGTTCACAACAATATTCCTAGTACTGTTACATTATTCTATAATTAGTAGATCCCGAAGAAATATTTTTGTATAAATCAATAATATATATTAATGCTTGCTATATCTCTCCTTTATCTTCAGTGTTCAACACCCTTCAATGTTCTTCTGAAACTGCTCGCATTTAAGTTTCCTGTTATCTATTTATGGTTGAATATAGGAAAATTTATAGCTCTCACATTACTGAATGACTCAGATATGTGTTCTTGTGGCCTCATTTTTGAAAACTTAATGTGGAAGCATTATATATAAGAAAAAATAGCCAAATGGAAAACAAAATTCTACTAAGAGTTGAATGAAAAATAACCTCTGCAATCTAGATCTCACTGATATTTGAAAACAAGACTTAGACCTAAATTTAGAATGTTTCAATCTGCAAAACAAGATCAAGGATAAAATTGATTCTCCTAGTATCTATGTAGAGTTACAGAAACAGAGGTAACAAAGACACAAGTTAAAAACCCTTTTAATATATTTCCTCAATCACCCCTACCCTGTGTAATCCCTTTTCCTTGGGGTTACATTGGACCTACTGAGTAGCTCCAACAAATTGAATGGAAATAAAATATAACAAAAATGATAGTGTGTCATTTCTGAAATCAAGTTACAAAAGACTGTGACTTCCTTCTTGCTTAAAGTCTCTCTCTCTCTCTCTCTCTCTCTCTCTCTCTCTCTCTCTCACACACACACACACACACACACACACACACACACTCACTTTGGTAAAACCAGTTGCCATTTTGTAAACTACACTATAGAGAAATCCACATGGTAAAGAAGAGTGCACTTTATCCAACAGCCAGTGATGTACCAAGGCTCTTGTTTAAATAACCCATAAGTAAGTAAATCCTGTCAATAGGATTAAATGAGTTTAGGAGCAGATCCTGTTTCAAGCAAATCTTGGGTAGAGCAGACACCTTGATCAAAAACTTGTGAGAGACTGAGCTAAGTAAGTAAAGATTAGATTTCTGATCCACAGAAACTGAAGGATAATAAATATGTGTTGTTTTAAGCTGCTAAGTTTTTGGACAATTTGTTACATAGTAATAGATGCTAATACACAAGCTATCTCATAAAGGCAGGCTCAGCTATTTAAAACATGGAAGTCAGGAATGGGAAAAGTAGGCATCACTTATTTAAGGTATAGTAGTTCATCCTCCTATGGTTATCTCTTTTACATATTCAGCCTCCTCTATACTTAACTATAAACAATCAGGTAAGTAACTTCCATGTTGTTCAACATAATTCACATATATTTTATAATAGATGTACTAAGATAACAAATGTCTGCAACTTAAATTAAAACCATCTCTAATAATCAAGCTCCCAGAGAAATATTAAACCTCTTAAATGAAGTCATATCCTTCTTTAGAATTCAATAAAGAGATAAATTGATATATAATATTTTCTTCTCAAAAATTTTGTATGTGGTCAGTCTACATAAAAATGAGCAAAGGATGACTAAGTAAAAATGCAAGCCTGAGAAAGACACCTTATTTATCAGAAAAGAGTAAGCTGATTGATCTTGGTTCAGCTCTTTGTTGTAGAAGTGGCATTGGAAAGCCAGCTGCCCCATGAGATCTTGCGGCCCAGAACATGGGTGCAGTTTTACTGAGAAAAGGGGCCATAGCTCCTAGATGGCTCATTGTTCAAGCAACTTAGAATTAGATCCCAAGGTCACTGTCAGACAATTCTGCACATTGCTCCAGAGGATGCCAGAAAGATAAGTAGTAACAAATTCCAAAAAAATCAATTTCCACTGTATCTTGAAGGAAATGGAGAATCAATAAAAGGTTTTAAGCGGTGAATAATGCAATCTGATTTGTATTTTAGAAAATTAAACTAGCAGGAAGGTAGAGGGTGATTTGAATCAGAAAGAAACTGTAGATAGTGTGATTAATTAGAAGGCTAATTTTCACAGCAGAAAGGAGATGTGGAATACCTGATATATGAGTGTGATTAATTCAACAGCAGTCACAAAACTGCAGTATACCTCAGATGTACTTTCTTCCTGAGAATTTCCCTGTTTAGAAGCAGTTTCGATCTCTTCTTAGTTCCTGTGGCACTATATCTGCAATGCAAATTGCACATGCAATGTCTTAAAAGTTTTTGGTCTTTGTTGTCTACCTTTCATTGCAGATTGAAAGTACCTTCAGAATATCTGTATTTCAGAGTATCTGGCAGAAATCCTTTCACATGGAAGGTATTTCTTTTATCTTTCTTAAGTAAAGGAATATAAAATGTAATGAGTAGGGCATATTTTTAGATATGGTCCACATCAAAGGTGTATGAAATTACTATAATGCACAAATTCACCCAGCAGGACTTTAAGGGTGGGAGACAGGGCAGGTGCTGAAATCCAGCCTGAACACCAAGCCATACAACAGAGAAAGAAGATTGAGGAAGGAAATGGTCAAGGGGCGGGGGAGGGAGAGTTAGAGAGAGAGGGAGAGTGAGAAAGAATGCTTTTTTTTATGATTGGGGCTCTGAATTAGGAAAAAAAATATTCAACAAATAGAACCAATGTAACTATTTTCCCCAAAACAAGAAAATATTTTTGAAGAAGTGGGGATTAAAAGAGTGTGGAAAAAGTGGAAAATTTTAGGATTTTGACCCCAGATATAGTCAAATCTTTTGTGCATAAATCTTATTTGTATTATTCTTTTTGTAATAACAGTAAATACAATAATAAGTAACATTTATTAGGGTTTTACTATTCTTAGTGTGTAGCACATGGCATGGATTAGTTTATCTAATCGTAACTAAGTCATTCTAATGTCAGTATTTTTAATATTCATATTTTATAGATGAGAAATCGGAACTATAAAGAGATTAAATAATTTTCCCAAGATCACATAGGTAGTTAATGGTATAGCCAAGATTCAAACACGGTTGTTAGATTTTCAAAATTCAGGTATAACTATTACCCTGTAATGCTAATTTTTTCAGAATGAGTGAAACAAATATTTGGTATTATTAATGACTCAACAAAATAAAATATTTTAATAAAATTTTTAAAAGTATAAATATTAATTTAATAATACAAAATAGATTGTTGATATTGTAACAGTTCTGAACACTGAATTTGTTTTACACATTCCAATTTTAGAAAAAAATAAAATCCTCACTTCTAAAAACAAAATCATAATGACACATATGTCAATTCTCTACATATTAATTTTTGATTCATAAAATATTTCTATAGCTTCTTTATAAAATATTTTATAGCACTTTAAGCCATTAATTGTTTTAGGGTGAGCTGAATGGCACTTTAGAGAAACACTAAGAATGAGCATAGGTACCAAATTTATCTTGGATGTTTAGAGAGAAGGACAACAATAAATGAAAAGAGGATGCAGGAAAACATTTATAAAAATCATCTTATTAATCTATTTTCTAAATCCATTTCTAGTATAATGTGATATTTACTTGCTGCTTGAATTGTTTTCAAACTTTTCCCTGAAAAATATTATCATTTTTTTAAAGAAAGATCATTTGTCTTAGAGACAATAAATTAAATCTTTGTCAAGTACATAAATCAAAACTTCATAAATAAAATTGTTTTTCCCTCCTACCTTGTTTAAATTGCAAAAATGTATCAGAAAGAAAAATGGTATTTTAGCCCATATATATAAAAGAATTGTTTTTGGTGGTTAGGAAAAATGTTGTTAATAATATGTTTTCTCTGTGGATACACATATACACAGGCACACTTCACAATTATCAGTAAAGAATTAAGGATTGTGAATTGATTGGCTGTCAAAGAAACTTCCAAAAGCATTCTTCTCTTCATTTGATTAGAGAAAATAAACTTATGAAAATCACAAGTATTACAATCAGACAAACATGACTTCATTTACAGATTCTCTTACTTTCTGTGGGAAATTTGGTCAGATGATGATTTAAATTTCTTAAGACATCTGAAATTGTTACCTTTTATCATAAATGAACATAATAATCATTACTTCACAGTAATCGTGAAGATAGAGTGAGATATTTAAAACATAATGGCGTATAGTGGACTCTAAGAAACTAACACCTATCTTAAATAATATATTGGAAAATGACAAAGGTTACTTATTTCTATTTCTGTCTCCTTTATTTTTTAATGCTATTTCACCACACATACACCCATATCTATTTTTAATGTATGTATGTATATATATGTATACAGTAGAGCTCATAAGAAGAACAATGATACCTAAACTTTAGGGAGTACTGGGCACCACGACAAGCATCTATGTGTATTACCTTCTCAAGTTTTGTTTTGTTTTTATTTGTTTGCTTGTTTGTTTTTATAAATAATTGTATTCTTTGAAATAAAATAGTATTTTGGAACCTAAAATTAAACTGAAAATGATTAATTAACATTAGAACTACAAAATTATAATAATGTCAGATGAAAATTTAAACTTTGTTTTACGGTTTCTGATTCATGAAATTTGACTAAACTAATTGTAAATAATTAAGAAGATGCAATAATATCTGCAAAGTGCTTCAGAACAGTCTTTGGAGTAATACTCTTAGTAAGAGTCTTTGTTTTTGGTACATAGTCATTTATTCTATTTGTTTCATTTAATGTGTAATAATATATTATTTGGGTTAATTTTCTTTAGGGTATATCACCATCAGGTGATTTTTCCCCCTACTCTGGTCACAAACATAATACATGGTTGAATATAGAGATTATGGGCTCAAGGGCCAGTAAAAGCCTCTGTTTCCAAGAGGTCCCAGTATGTGGACAGCAGTTGCTGCTCTGATGGTATACAGATTGGGACAAAGTAAAAAGTTTCTTGTTAGAAATCCATGGGCAACTTATGACAATCAATAAGAGGTCCAGAAACTCTGAGGAGGCATGAGAGGAGGTTACTAAAGATTCAACAGCAAAAGATTTTTCAGGGGAGCTATCAAGAGTGTCTGTTCTATTGGAATTTAAACAGATTCTAGAGCTTTTTGTTGGAGGGAGCTCCACTCAAGTAAGTCACTTTGCAAGTTACAGCATAAATTACTTTAATTAAACTTATAAATGAGGAATATGTTGCCTCTAGAACTCCAAAGACATAAAAGATGTTGACTTTGTTTTAATATGATGGATGTTGAGAGTATTAATTGCTGTTTCTTAACAGTGTCAGGGATGAAACCTCCATTGGATTATCAAATACTGTTTAGAAATTTAACCAAGGAGTGGAGTTTTGTACTATATGTGGGGCAAGAACCCATCCCTTGTTTGAAGAATTACTTTGTAAGTGTTTGTCATGCCATGTTCTTGAAGAAAGTAAGACACAATTAAGAACTTGCCTACAAAGACTATAATAACAAAGCTGTTGAAGTATCCCAAGATTAGCCAGATAAAAGTATATTTTTGTACTCACAGAGGTTAAGGTAAACTGTGGCTGAGAAACTGTTAAGATAGGCACTGAACAAAACATATTAAAAAATGAAAACAGCAAAATATTTACTAGTTTCTGATAGGATGAAATTATTAATTTTATTAATATTAATTATTCTATACTTAAGAGATGGGTTGCAGCAATAAACTGTGAGCTGTCTTTTATTCCAAGTTCACAAACAGGCCAAATTGAGTTGTTAAATAAAGAAGCAATGAGATAATCACCCCTTCATTAAATTGTTCTTGTATAATGGACTTTAATTTTCATTGGGTTGTATTAACAATTTTAACGGGTTGAGTCAGATCTACAGAGTCCTATGGAGAGGGAGACCTTGAAAGTGATAACTGGTGCCACTTCCTGGCTGCTACTACCTAGTATAGATTTTCTATTGCCTAGAATTAGGGTGAATGGGAGTCTTCCAATATTCACTGGCTTCCAAATTTATCCAGAATAAATCTACACTACATAGTTGGGGAAGCTGGAACTTGTCAGTTGGCTCAGCACACTGGATCAATTTTCCTGCAACACAGATCTATGAGAGAAAAGTGGTTGCTTTCTTTATCTGCTACCCCACCCAGATCCACCATATGTAATAGGAGCTAGGGATGGGGAAATGGGAATTACCAACTGGCTGTCAAAATCTACTACTTTTGGCCACATATGACATGTAGGTTTTGGAAAATAGAATCTGTCAGGATGCTAAAACCACCATGAATACTTCTTGAATACTGCTCAGCTTCTGAACAGCTCTTCATCTAAGCATAAGTGTACATTATAGATTTAGTCCCTATTTCCAATGCCATGGCCTCCCACTATTTTTATTGAGTTTCCATAGATTTTGTTGAATAAATGCTTCTCAATTTTTAGTAAGCTCTTTGGTTAATCTCTAAAAACCTTGAGTAATAGTCTTTACTAATTTTGACCAACTTAATATTTATCTCTTGGGGCATAGATTTCCTGGGTTTCTCACACATTCTTTCCAAAAGTTTTACTCTATTTCTTTTTAACCTTTTTTTTTCTAATGCCTGAGAAGCCCAGAAGATTATTGCAGTGGTTAAAGCACCCCAAATCATTTATGTTATTTGACAAATGTTATCAGTGTATATTGTTAGATTAACAGAACTTCATGTTTCTTAAAAAACTGTTGCCAGAAATATATACATGTTTGGTATTTGCCTCAAGATTTATTCAATTTTGCCTTAATTATATTAAAACACCACATTTTCAATGGTAATAACAGTGAGTATTATGTTGACAGTTCTATCTCTCTTGCGAGAAAGTTTCCAATTAAACCAATGGTATATAGTCAGATATGAATTAATAAAATAAGAGGATCAGTGACAAAGTAGAAAAGAGTTTTGTTTACTCATTTGTTTTTTATTGTTATCATTAGTTAACTCTTTTAATAGCTTCAGTTTTTTAAATAGTATAATTAGGGGAGAAATAATATAGAAAAGTTAGTCAGTGCTTTAGTTTTCAGGAATCTTCCAGATAAAATGTCATTTGAATTTCAGGGGGAAATTTAAAAAAAAAACAAAAACAGAAATGCTGGATAAATATATAAGCTGAATTTTTAAATAATCTTATTTATTTATTTAGTTGTTTGTTTGTTTGTTTGTATCAATGCATCACTGAGTTGGAAAAGAAGTCAAAGATCAAGAAGGAACTGAAAACAGAAAAATTGCATACAGCTTTTCTGGCAGATACTTCTATATCTAATGTATCAATTTCCAAGCTAAGGTATGTGTATGTACACCCAGAGAAACTGAGGCATAAGATATTTTATGGGAGAGCTGCTACAAAATATTAAATTATCTATTTACATTTATTTTAAATATCATTTCTTATTTTTTATTTTTGAAACATTTAATACATTAGTGGTACATGATTACAATTAGAAATAAATATTGCATAGTTTGGGAGTGCATCTCAGATATTCCTTTACAAAGATTGTAGTTTGGAAACCACTGACATAAGTATTTTCATTGCAAGGAAAGAAGAAAATGCTCTGGTCTTGTTCTGGGACTCTTAAAGGGCTACCTCATTGATGAAAGCAAGGATTAAAATAAAATCTGCTCATGAGCACAAAAAAATAAATAACAAAGCTTATGTACATCAAATAAAAAATAAATAAATAAATATATAATATATATATATACATATATATGTATATATAATATATAAAAGAAATGAATAGACATGTCTAAATAGATCAAATAAACATATCATACAAAATCAGACTTTAGAAATGAATTTAAATATATCAGTAATTAATGTAAACAGGTTAATTTTTCTAGCTGACAGACTAAAAAGTTAGCTAAAAAACAAAATTGGGGAATTTGGTTTTCATAGCATGCCCAATAAAAAACATGAGGCAGGGAAATGTTTAAATTAAATGATAGAAATTACATATCAACCACTACCAATAATAATAATGACAACAACCATATCAAAGTAGGATCAAATAGACATTTTGCCAAAAGACCTTATTTAAGGTTAAAGATAATATAGTGATCAGATAAACTATTTACCAAAAACTTATTATATATACATGCATCAAATAACATTATCTCAATTTCTAAAGCAAAAACTAACATAAGTAGAGGATAAATTGAAAACATTATTATAATTGTGGGAAAATTTTAAAAACATTTTCAGTAACTGATGAATCAAGCAAATTGAGTATGATTTAAAGAGATGCAGAGATTCCTTTTCTAAATGTTCCCCAATTACCACTTGAGCTTCAAATTAATTGTCAAAAGCTTTCCAATCAATAATCTCTCTAAGTCTTTACCTTGTTTGGAAATTGCTTATAAACTTGACTCTGGCAGTTCTTATTCCCATGATAACTAGGGCTATAAGAAAGACATTCCTGGACTCTTCTCCAAAATTATGTATATTTCTGGAAACATGGAAAAACTTTAAAACTTTGGCCTGGTGATAGGCATAGAAACTAACAGAAGACTCTTCCCACTCTCACTATATCACTGCCATTTTGAAAATGTTTCATGGGTGCTCTTGAGGTATAGAGTTTTAGATGTCCATTAGATCAAGCTTGTTAATTGTGCATTAAAATCATTTTTACAATAAATCTTCATTTTTAAATAAAGACAATAACAAGGTCATAATTCTATCTAACATGACACAACTAACTATTCTGTGTACAATCAAAAAAGCACTAAAATCCTTTCCCCAGAAATAAAGATAAAGTCCTTGAGTCATGTCTATTCTGATATCTCATAAAATAAGTACTGTGATGTAAAATTAATAAGGCTTAAATACTAATATAAAGTTAATACATCTTAGATTACATGATAAATGAATATAGAGAAAAGAAGACAAAGATATTTGTTTAATATGTGTGTATATATACACACAAACCATATTAACAAAATAAGAAGGAAATGTTCATGACAATTACAATTTTCATTTCTATAATTGGTCACATGGTCATAGCTGGTTTTTATAACTATCTTCTTTTACTAAATATTGTGTATTCCTTTGCTTTAATAAAGCACCTTAGTCATGATAGTTCTTTACCTTCATTCCTGAATTATATAAGCCATTAGTAGTCCTGCCTGGATTATAATTTGTATCCTTTAAAAAGAAGTAAATTGCTATAAATTTAACAGTTTGGAACATTTCATGGGATAAATACTTTCTAAAGTTTGGTGACTGAAGAAACTATTTTCTAAGAGTAAGAAAGAAGAAAAAGATTACAGTCAAAATGAGGAAAACGTCAATAGCAACTTCTACTAAACATTCTCACAGCTAACTTGCTCTGTGGCCACAACTCCCACCTCTCCTGCTTCCTTATCAGATGCATTTATTTGCTTCCCTCATAGCAGTAATTCTCCCAAAGCACCAGGCTAGTTAATTCAATTTCAATGTGCAGGTGATGACTTTCTGTACACTATCCAGCTGCTTTCTGCTGTGGAAAGGAAAGGCTTTGAACTAGGGGCCCTGTGAAAGTTAGTGAAGTTAAGATACAACCCGTATAAAATGAACATTCTGGTTTTAGATAATGAGGAATGAAGTATGGGAGAGTGTCAGAAAAAAAAGGACTCATGTCAACCACTGAGAAGTTTTGGCATTAAATGGAGAAAGATAATGTGTATTCTTGGATTTAGAATTTTCTGTTTTCTGAGAAGATTCTGAGTATACTTGATGTCTGCATGAGAGTGGGCACTCACATGTATTTAGCTTATTTTTATGGTATTCTTTAAGAATGTGACTATAATGCAGGATATTTATGAGAAAATTTAATTGGTTGCTTTATCAATGTAGAAATCATCATGTATCAAATTGTTAAGCTGTATTTCAAATACAGGCATTCTTTTAATTATATTTAATTTTTATCTTATGTATGTTTTGCCTTTTCTTGTTCAAGCACCTTACTATCAATAGTCAACAATAAATTGGAAGAGTTTTCCTAAGGAGGAGAAAATTTCCCATCTTTAACATCTTTTTTTTTTAAGTATGGCTATGCAAGATATAGTTAATGTAATAGCAAAGCACCTCTCTTTCAGACTTGCTTTTCCCACTCATTAGGAGAATTTACCAAAATAGCATTCCTTTTGCCTGGTTAATCACATCAACATGAAATAAACTTGAGCCTTTATTAAATTTTGTAAGGCAGGCAAATTCCGTTACATCTATAGAGTTCATTAGTTAGTGTTGGTAGAAAGGTCAAGAAATGCTTGATGCTATAATTCATTTCTCCTATATATAACATGCTTTAAACAACATATTCCCACTTGTGGAATACAGGGTCATAGGCCAGCAGAAATAAATTGAAATGTATTGGTAATTAACTAGAACAGAGAAAATAACATATGTAAGGTAAAAAAAGGAAAAGCAACTCTCAAGTGCCTTAGCTAAGTCAGATACTGTGCTAGATGATTCACATATTTACATTTTCCAGGTAGGTTTTTTCAAAAAGCTTATGAGATAGATACAATTATCCCCATTTACTATTGACAGAAAGCTAAATAAATAAATCTTAAAGTTAGTAAAAGAGAGAGACTGAACTCAAACTTATGGCATTCTGACCAAGTCTGTGTAATTCTTAGTATTAAAAATAATAAAAGAGACCAATAAAAGGTTCAAAAATAGATAAGCCAACAGAAATTAAGAAACATATTAATGTTTAGCTGAAGTTTAAAATAATACAAGCTTTTTAAAAAAAAATTGGGGGGAAGTTTGAAGATTAATTGGAAATAGTTATAGGGTTAGGCCAAAAAGTTAACAAACTGAAGAATCACTAGAACAAAGGAAAGAACATGTGCTGGGCAGAAAACCTGAAAGGGTACCTTTGACTCAATTCCTAATGGTGAAGCAGCTTATAATTTCAACTCTAGCTACTTTCGAATTTAATAAGAGTTAGTAAATAAAAGTCTGGTTACAGTTACTAAGCTAAAAATTACAAATAACTAATCATCATGAATGTGTCCAAGATTTCTTAATCAGTGAATAAATAAACGTGAACTATTGCAAATGGGGAGAAAAACAAAAAACAGAGAGAAAAAGAAAGCAGGAAGAACAACAAATACATGGAGATTGAATAACATTCTACTGAAGAATACCTGGGTCAGGGAAGAAATAAAAAGAGATATCGAATGATAATGATAGTACAACATATCAAAACTTTTGAGACAGCACAAAAGCAGTCCTAAGAAGAAAGATCATAGCATTACAGGTCTATTTTCAAAAACAAGAATGAGCCCAAATAAACAATCTAACACTTCATCTTAAAAAACTATAAAAGGAAAAACAAATGAAGCTTAAAGTGCAGAAGGAAAGAAATCATAAAAATTAGAAAAAATAAATAAATGAAATTGAAAACAAAACAAAACAAAACAAATAAACAAACAAAAAACAATAGAACAAATAAATGCAACAAGGAGCTGGTTCTTTGAGAAGGTTAATAAAATTGACAAACTGGCTAGATTCACTCAAGAAAAAAGAGAAAGGACACAAATAAACAAAATCAAGAATGAAAGAGGGAAAATTATGACAGATATTGCAAAAATACAAAATACTATATAAGAATATTACTATAAAAATATATATATAATACCAAATTTAATAATCTAGAAGAAATGGACCAGTACTAAGAAAAATACAACCTTTGCAGATTAAATCTAGAACAACTGGAAAATCTAAATAGACTGATCAGCAGCACAGAAATTGAAACAATCATCAAAACTCTACCAAAAAGTAAAAGTCCAGGACCAATGGCTTCACCAGTGAATTCTATCAAACATTCAAAGAAAGTTTAATACCTATTCTCTTTATACTCTTCTAAAAAATCAAAGAGAAAGCAGTACTTCACAATTCATTGTATGAGTCCAGTATCATCCTTATACCAAAACCTGGTAAAGATAACACTCAAAAAAAGAACACTATAGACCAATATCTCTCATGAACACAGATGGGAAAATCCTAAATAAGATACTAGCAAACTGAGTACAGAAACATATTAAAAAGATAGACACCACGATCAGGTGGGCTTTATCCCAGGGTCAAAGAAATAGTTCAACATACACAAATCGATTAATGTGATACAACACATAAACAAATTAAAAAATAGGAATCATATGATTATATCAATAGATTCAGAAAAGGCCTTCGACAAAATACAACATTCATTATGATCAAAATACTTAACAAAATTGGTATAGCATAAAAGTACCTTAACATAATAAAAGCCATATTTGACAAACCCTTAGCCAACATTATATTTAATGGTGAAAAACTAAAAACCTTCCCTCTAAGATCAGGAACAATGCAAGGCTGTCTATTATTGCCACTGTTATTCAATGTAAAATGGAGGTCCTAGTGAGTGCATTCCAATAGGAAATGAAGAAGTCAAATTGTCACTATTTGCAGTTCAATAATTCTCTATCTAGAGAACCCTAAAACCACCACAAGAACACGACTAGAAACAATAAGCAAATACAATAAAGTTTCTGGATACAAAATCAACATTTAAAAATCTATAGCATTCCTATACTCTAATAACAAAATGTCAGAAAAAGAAGTGAAAAAAATATTTTCTTTTGCAATTGCAACAAAAACGAATACAATACTTAGGAATAAATCTAACGAAACAAATGAAGGATCTATATAATGAAAACTATAAGACCTTATCAAAAGAAATCTAAGAAGATACAAAGAAATGGAAAGATACTCTGTGTTCTTAAGTTGGAAGAATCAACATAATTAAAATGACCTTATTACCTAAAGCAATATAAAGATTTAATGCAATCCCCATCAAAATCCCATCAGCATTTTTTAAAGAAATAGAACAAAAAAGTCATCAGATTTGTATGAAAGCACAAAAGACTCCGAATTGCAAAACCATCCTCAGAAATAAGAACGAGACTGAAGGCATCATTCTGCCTGTCTTCAAATTATACTACAAAGCAACAATAATCAAAACGATATGGTGCTGGCAGAAAAACAGACACACAAACCAGTGAAACAGGATCAAGAGTTCAGAAGTAAACCCATATTTATATGGACAAATAGTTTTCAACTAAAACAAGCCAACAACATACAGTGGAGAAAGGAAAGCCTCTTCCATAAATAGTGCTTGGAAAACTGGAAATCCACCTGCAAAAGAATGAATCTAGAGTGTTTTTTCTCACCACTCACCAAAATGGATTAAGGACCTGAAAATAAGACCTGAAACAATAAAATGCATAGAAGAAAACATAGGAACTAAACTCAAGAACCTTGGACTTAAAAAGGATTTTATGAATTTGACTTCAAAGGCAAGGCAAGTAAAAGCAAAAATAAATTAATTGGACTACATCAAACTAAAAAGCTCTGTTCAACAAAAGAAATTGTGAAAAAGGTAAAGAGACAACCATCTGAATGGAAAAATATATTCATAAGCAATGCTTCTGATAAAACCTAATATCCAAAATATATGAAGAACTCATACAACTCAAACAGAAAAGAAAAAAAAAATCCAATAAAAAATGGGCAGAGGAACTGAACAGACACTTCTCACTAGAGGACATACAAATGGCCAAAAATATATGAAAAGATTCTCAACATCACTAGCTATTAGATAAATGCAAATCAAAATCACAAAGAGTCATGCTAAGTGAAATAAGCCAGACAGAAAAGGTTGAAAACCACATTACAGCTCTTACATGTGGGTTATAAACCTAAAAGCAACAAATGAACAGGACAAATAAATAGAGACTCATGGAAATGGACAATAGAGTAGTGCTTACCAAAGGGTATGGGGGAGAAGGGGAGTGACAGGATAAAGGGGGTCAAATATGTAGTGACAGAAAGAAATCTAACTACAGAAGGTGAACTCACAGTATATATATATATATACATATATATATGTGTGTGTGTGTGTGTGTGTGTGTGTGTGTGTGTGTACATATATATATGTATAACCAATGAACTCACACACATATATACACACACACACACACACATATATATATGTATAACCAATGTCACCATAAAAAACAAACAAACAAACAAACAAACAAATAAATAAATAAATAAATAAATAAAATTTTTTTAAAATTAAAAATTAAAGATTTAGGTAGGGTCTTGCAAAGCAAAAATTGTTGACACTAAAACATTTGGCTTTAGGAAACATTTAGGTCTTTGACATAGTCAAAGGTTTCCATTTATTTTTGGAAACTTGATTTCTCTTTTTTCAGCTTCTCTACATTTCCATGTTTCATGACCTATGAGACTTTCTCCCCTGTAAGTACCTTACCTGGCATTAATTAGCTTGATTAAAAAAATTACTAAGCAATTACATAGGCTGGTCATAAGTACAAACTTGCCACAACTTCTAGTTGAAAATTGAAGAATTGAGATACCTATCTATTTTAATTTATCTGTGAATCACTCATTCATTCAAGATACTACTGAATGTCAAGTACTGAGAATAGAAAAATGAATAAGACATGGCTCATATTTTTAAGAAAATCATCTAAAACTTAGAAATTAAGAATTTATAGCATATTCTTTCTATGTTGAGGCATGCTTAACAAACTTATTCAAACATTACTTAATTCTCTAGGAAAATGTACTTGTGTTTGTGCTATTTCATACCAACTAAGGGCTGGGATACCAAGAAGTTACATGTTAACTTAAAGATCTATGGGCAATGAGTGGGCAGAGGCCAAAGATGCTGCTAAACATTCTACGATGTAGAGTTCTCCCTATGACAAATAATTCTCTAGTCCAAAAGGTCAATAGCACTGTGGTAGAGAAACTGTTCTAAAGAGATCAAAGGCCACTCTATTTGGGAATTCAGGGGACTTTTGTCTTCTTTGGTTAGAGCAGCTTCAGTATAGTTTTAGTAATTTCTACAGTGGACTAAGGAAGGAAGGGAAGTCAGGAAATGAAGGAAGTGAAAATGTTTTTGGTAGTGAAGAGGGTAAGATAAAGTAGAACATGAGAGGTGAGGTAGGGTTGTAGAAAGAATAACTGCTGTTCATGTCTGAATTTAGAATATAGACATGTTTAAACTCAAGTACATTTACCTTCCATGTACTTTCCCAGAGAATACTTCAGTTTATTCATTATTAAACAAGATACACAAGATAGTATATTAAGAGAGAGAGAGAGAGAGAGAGAGAGAGGATCCAGGAACCAGGGGATCACACAAAGGACTTCAGATAGATGTCTTCATATTAAAAGGGAACTGATCAATAATCCAATGGGTTTGGAATTACTGAGGAGGATTTTATCATTCTTGTATATATTTTGAGATGTATTGTAAGTACAAAGAAAGCAGCATATAAATAAAATGAAGTAATTATTACATTTTAAAAAGTTATAAAAATAAAGGAAATGTAATCATGATATACATTAAGACTCAGCTATGTATATTTACATAATAATTATAAATTAAATAGTAAACATTGATGTAAGCAAAAGTTTGAAGTTAATTGTGTTTGAGAATAAGCTGTGTTGTGGTGTGGAGATGGAATATATCATGAAGTAAAAACATTTTTTTTCTTTTTTTCCAGTTTATTGAGATATAATCAACAAACATTACAGTATAAGTTTAAGGTATACAGCATCATGGTTTGATTTACATATATTATGAAATGATTGTCACAATAAGTTTAGTTAGCATCCAACATTTCATATAGTTACAATAAAAAGAAAAATAAAAAATTTCTTGTGATAAGAATGTTTACTATTTATTCTCTTAACAGCTTTCATATATATCACATAACAATGTTAACTATAGTCAACATGTTGTCATTGCATCCCTGGTAATTATCTTATAACTGGAAGTTTGTACCTTTTGATCACCATCCTCAAGTTCTACTTCCCTCCATGCCCCATCTCTGGTAATTACAAATCTGATCTCTTTTTCTATGACTTTGGTTTGGTTTTATTTTTCAGATTCCACATATAATCGATATTATACAATATTTGTCTTTCTCTTACATATTTCATTTAATATAATGCCCTCAAGTTTCACCCATGTAGTTATAAATGGTAGAATTTCCTCATTTTTATGGCTAAAAAATATTTCATTTATATATGTGTGTACATATATAATGAAATGTATGAAATGAAATACACACACACACACACACACACACACACACCACACACGCATTACTTTTTTATCCATTAACCATGGATGGACACTAATTGTTTCCATATCTGACTATTGTCAATGATGCTGCTATGAACGTAAAGATGCAGATATATTTTTAAATTAGTATTTTTATTTTTTTCTGTATATTCTCAGAAGTTAAATTGCTCATTTTCGTGGTAGTTTTATTTTTAATTTTTTGAGGCTTCTCCATAATGTTTTCTATAGTGGCTGTACTAGTTTATAATCTCACCAACAGTGCACTTTTCTCCACATTCTTGTCTGGATTTCTCTCTTGTATTTCTGATTATGGCCTTTCTAACTAGGCGTAAGGTGACATCTCACTGTAGTTTTGATTTGCATTTTTCTAAAGACTCATGACATTGAGCATCTTTTCATGTAGTTTTTGGCCAATTGTATATCTTCCTTAGAAAAATTGCTTTTCAGGGTTTTTTTGCCCATGATAATAGAAAGTCAGTAGATAGTATATTAACCAGAATAATTCAAAATAATAGGTTTTATAGAGACAATTATCAGAAAAAACAATAATTTAAAAGTATTTTTCTCTGGAAATGGGAATGAGTAGGGAGGTTAGATAAGGGATGAATGTTTTGTTAAAGCCTTTCACCTTATATATTTTTTTATATTTTATTTATATTCTATATAACATATAGAATATAAATTAAATAAGTTACATATATTTAAATAAAAGTGGAAATTTAATTGAAAAATTTGATGAGAAATTTGAAAATGTACTGATAAATTTGCTGAGATAGAAGTTATTTTTTGTCATTTACAAATATGATTTTACTGAGTGTATATGAAAGCCCTACTGGAAAGGGTTATAGAAAGAACAGGAGATAAGAAAACAAAAGGAGTGAAATATAAAATATTTGATAAAATTTATTATAATTAAATTTCAGAGAAATGAGTTGATACCACAGGGGCATATATCTTCAAAACATTTGTTTTTAAAAGTTTGAATAATAGAAGAAAATAATATAAATAGTTTTCTATTAATTTACTTAAAAGTAGAAAAACAACCTTATATTGGTTGCTTACTTATTTTTTTCAGGATATTGAAAGCACCTAAGTTACATGACTAAAATTTTATTACATTCATAACTTTCACTTTCTCCTTCAACATGGAAACAATACCAAGAAGTACAATTTGTAGGTAAAGTTATATGTATAGCTGCCTGCAAGTAGGCCTTCCTGCCTGCCTCTCTATAAATGGCATTTCTTCAGTGTTAATGCTAACACACTTTTGGGGGGCTTCTTTATGGTTCACAAAGTAATTATTACCAAAATTAAAAAACAACTTCTTTTATAGCATGAGGTTTTCAAAATAAAGAAAACATGATCTCATAGAACACTTAACATCTCACATTTGACTCACAAGTGTCAGGAACTCATTTATTCTCTGCATATCAAAGACTTATTTCACTATAAGATTATCTATCTAATAGAGTAATTACTATTTTATAATGTATGCATTAAAATAACTAGATGCCTATCAGTGTTATGTAATAAAATAAACTTTGACAATTGCATCCATTGTTTTCTTTCTGAAGCTAATGTTTATCCATAACTTTCTATTTGCTTTCAATTTTTTTTTTTGACAATAGTATGAATCTTGTTCAAGGGCTAAAACTTTGGCACTTTCTCTAAGTTTAGCAACTAAATTCATCAACTTCATGCAAAAAAGCAGTATTTTTATTAATTCTTGAATAAAAAACAACTAATTTGGTTGACTAATGAGATCAATTTGCTTTGTTTAAAAATTATGTAATAGCTTTAATGGTTTTATGATGCTATTTGACTAACTTTCAATACAAACAACATCTCAAAGAATAGAGGTAGATGAATCACTGGTCTAATAAAAGCCAATTTTTATACATAGTGTTCTTGTTGGCACTTTTTTTTTTACTGTTTATATAAAAATATCATGTCAGATTTACTTGCTATAGCCATCCAATTAATTCTGTACTTAAAATGTAGTAGACATATTTAAATATAAAGCTGTAGCATTTATGTTATGATGTTTCTCTTTATATTTATAATGTAGTAGTCCATCTTTGAATGATTGATCTGTTTCAGTTATTCAATGATATAATAAATTATTATTGAAAATAATCAAAAATTAAAATGTAGAATGTATAGAAATTAATATACGAATGACTGAAAATGGATTAGTTCAAGTGAATCATATTTTTTTTTAGCTAAAATGGCGTGTCACAATCCTGTAGCTGGTACATATTCTAAGGCTATAATGATGTTTGACATATAGCAAAATGTTTTTGGAGAGAATGAAGAATTGTCTATTTCAAACTCTTGAACTGCTTAGCTACTATTGTTATGAGAAGCACATTGTTAGAGACTGGATTTCCTCAAAGGAGCCTCAAATGGAGATTTGCACAGACATTTATTAGAGATCTTGAGATCAATACCTGTGGAACAGGAGAGTTAATGGAAGTTAGATTGCATGGCGGGAGAGCTCATGCTCCACTGCAATCTGAATAGATGCCCAGTCAGTCCTACAAGGAGTTCTGAAAATGGATGACCTTGGGAACTTTGAACTCCCACACAACACAAAAGATTTGCCCAACCAGTGCCCTAAGAGACTTGACCAAGTGTTTGTCTGGATTTTACCAGCACTGGGCCTCATTCCCCAGCCCAGAGCTGAGTCTTTGTTCAAGAAAATACAGTGCTGACAAATCACCAAGTTTATATTGTCACTAGCCATACTCACATTGCCAAACTATTTTCAGTCATTTTCTCATTTATTCCCCTTCTGTAATTTTTATTTACCAGTAAGCCCCTACTTGCTTTTTTTGTTACCTTTTTTTTTTTAATTCTGCTAGTCCCTTTTTGTTTTCTCTCTGATTTCTTTCTAAACACGTGTTACCTTTGTCTTAGTTGGAATTGAGCTTAGTTTGTACTGGAATCTCTCTCTCCTAGTACAGTAGTCTGAATAAAATCTGTCTTGCCACTCTTAACAAGTATCTCATACTGTTTCTTTTTGACACCTTTCAGAGAAATCTGAATTGTAGCAATGAGGCCAGGCCTTAATACAATCCTATTTATTGGCCATTGGAAGGGGGCTGCCTGGTACCAGATATGATCTTAAATAGGACAATTTTCTTCAGCAGTGGCAATTCCAACTCTCCCAGAAGCTAAGAAAGTAGTATTTCAGTCCTGACAGCTACTGTAGTAATTCACTTTCTGTTTCAATTTATAATAGTACTGTTTTATATATTTTTTATTCACTAGCTCAGTTATTTTAATAGTTTAAAAAATAAATGTTATTTTTCTTCTAAACAGAATAAAGAAACCATTCCATAAAATACTTTCATACTGATGTTGCTATTTATATATGCTATAAAGTATCTTGATATTCAAGTGACTTAAATATACTTTTGAAAACAGCCGACTAACCTAACTGACTTCTCAAAATTACTCCTAAACCTTGAGCCTATAAAGTAAAAAAATTACTGAAGAAAAAACTTACATATTTCTTCTCTCTGGATGTTTTACACTTGCAAATGTAAATGGATGCTAAACCATATGTTATATAGTCTTTGTAATAAGTGCTTGCAGTTTTGCTCATTATACATTTTGTAAAATCTGTTGTGGCTTCCTCAATCTCACACAGCTACAGTCTGTTCCACTTTGCACACATAAAGAACATAAAACTTGTAAGTAACCCACAATGTAAAGAAAAACACAAATGATATCTGCATAGAGATATACAAGTATATTTTACAACAATAGCAGATCATTGGCTCTAAGTCCAAATGAGTCCAAAATTCACAGATAGTAGCATATTCCCCAAAAAGAATCAATGGGTGCTAAAAAGGCAGTAAATGTATGCACACAGCACTGAAGCAGGATCCAGAAAAGCTAATTTTGAATCTCAGTTTTACCTCTTTCTGTGACCTTGAGAAAGCAACTTTATTACTTTGAATTCTTCTAGAACTGTCTTGCTTTTATAAGTTTTTGTAAAGATAAAATTAGAAATATATGTAAATATGCCTTGAAAAAGACTTGCAAAATTGGTAGGAGTAATATAAGCAATAATAAAAGCTGTCATCTTTTTAAAATACTTGCTGTCATCCAAGTGCTTTGCATACTATGTCACTTAACCTTACAAAAACTTTGTGGGAGAGGTATCCTGATCTCCAGGGTTATTTCACTCTATTGATTCGTCCTAGTATACAGAGACTCAGAAAGCCAGTAAGCAAAAGGAATGGAGGGCTGGGTAGATGAATGATGTAGTACATCACTTGAGGATATGAGAGGACTGGAGCAAAGATCATGCTTGAACAACTGGACTAAGGCCTCTTCTACCAAAACAGGAGGGGATAAGGAAGAACTGAGCAGATACTGATATGTTTGAAGGTGATGCCGGGAAGATTAGGGAATAACAAACAGGTGGCCTCTATTTTCTGTCTGTAAGAAGAAGGTAGCTCTTTTACTCAAGGGATAATAGTGAAAAGGACTGATAAGATTGACATTTGAGGAGAGAAGCCAAGGTTAAAAGTAAGTGATAGAAATACACTGGAAGCTTCCCAGACTATTCTGAAGACCATTTTCCAGGCTATTTTGAGGACCGTCAATTTGTCATTCCCAATCCATTAAAAATGTGTGATTTTTCATGAGAAGGCACAGCAGCCTGGGTATAGATGTTGAGAAGGCAGAAGTTTTGAATAATTCAGAGTTGGAGTTTGACCCTTGAGAGTGACACAAATGGGGAGAAGAGAAAAAAGAATGAAAGGCAATCAATCTCCTAGCTGTGTTTTCCATTTTCTTATTGGATTGCTCTTTTTGTTTTTAATTTATATTTTTCTCTATTAACATATACTATTTAATAGAGTCAACAAATTTTTCTCTTTCCCGACAATTTAACAGAAATTATTCATCCCAATGCTTTGAGATTTGGTTCACATGAGCTCCAGACAAGTGGTCTCTCTGTGATCTGACCAGCAGAGATGGTAAAGTGAGGCCCTAGCCACATAGGTGGTCTCAGGACAGAGGCTGAAAAGAGAAAGAATGACCCTCCCTTGCTATTGTGCCAATGTGTCCATGTTAAGAAAGAGATTGCAATAACATGATTTCAGGTTTTAAAATGCAAGCAGTTGTGACCTTATTTTATCACTGGTATAACACTCTCTTCCACTAGCTTTGTAAGTAACAAACAATTTAGATTTTTTTAAAAACTAAATAAATGAAAGGAGCTTGTTCTCAAATACTGCTTTAAATGTAGGCAAATATTGATGCATTTATTTTGAATGTAAAAGTTTTTCCAGAAACATATCTTGTACCTCTGCATACAATTATGCCTCCCAATCCACTCTTCACATATAGGTTGCCTTGCATTGCCTCCCCTCTGTGCTCTGACTTATGCTTTTGACTTATTATTGCTCTAATTGCTGTGGAGAACTTTGAGGTCTTTATGCCACAGGCAAAGTTAGGAAGATACAGTTTGTGCATTTTCCTAAAGAGCAGCTCTCTTAAGAAGACACAACCTCCTTTTTGCTTGTGTTTACTTCACACTCTCAAAGGGTGAAAGAAATATGGCAACATACATATTAGCTTATAAAAAATAGAATCTCCCAACCATCTCTTGCATTTGTTTCTCCTATTATGTTGCTTCTTTTTTTTATTCCCATAATGTTTATCGACAGCTGACATACTACATATTATGTTTCTCTACTATCTCTAACTCTCTCTACCACCCTAGTATGTAAGCCCATGAAATAGGAGCTTCATTTTGTTCACACCTACATTATAGACAACTAGATTATCTCCAGTCACAGAGTGGGTACTCAATAAATATTTGTTGAATGAATTAATAAAAAACAAATGACCAATATGTCATAAAAATTATGAATAACTCAATAAAATATTAAAATTTTAAGTATGAAAAGCTTAACAGTGATTTAAAAAACGGATAAGACAAGTTGAGGTCGTATTATTATTCGGTTTCACCAGTGAAGTGAAATGGCTTGAGGAATTCTTCATTCTGAGGTCAATGTGGTCTGAACTTTAATCCCAGCATTCATCAGCAGAGTGCGCTATAGCCATATGTCCGTAAACGTAACTCGGAGCTTTTTCAGAACCTTCCTACAACCTATCTGAAAATAATTTTATACTCTAAAAGCAGGGAAAAAAACCTTGTGAGTCAGAAAGAGAAAATTGTAACTACATCTGTAGTTGTTATCAATGTCTCTCCTGAGGAAGGTAGTTGTCGTGAACATCCGGGCTGCTGCTCCACTATCTTATTTAAAAAACAGATTTAGAATAACAGCAGCAAAGTTGATAGTTTCTGTGTTAAACCATTACTGCTAATGCTTAGCTTCATGGTATACTCTTAATACAGTAGTGCATATTATTTGAAATGCCCAATGAGTAAAGGAATACATTATTCGAAGTTTATTTTATCGTATGGTTAACTGTGGAGATAACGTGTACAGTCTCACGGGGACTGTAGCCCCAACAGTTTGCAGGCACCTTGGAATTCAACAACTTTGGCCCAACCTCCAACATTGGAATGACTTCTGCAATATTTTTATCCTGTTTCTGCTAGAAATTTTGCAGTGACAATTCACCACAATACAACATATATTTGTTATATTTATATCTATGTCAATAGCATACTTCTTAGTAACAGAGTTAATTAAAAATCTGTGTACTATGAGAGACCATTGGTTTCTTTTGTACAAAGGAGGAGGAATTGATTGAGATATTTGTTGTTTTAGATACTATATAGACAAAATGGTAATTTGAACAAAAGAGAAAATATAGTTAGAGACTATTTCACATGCTGGTTAAAAGCATAAATTATTTGCTTCTCATCAACTAGGGTTTAAACATCAGCTCTGCCATTTTTTATTTTAGTCAAGGTACTTGAGCCAGGCACTCTATAACTTTGGTGGCATTCAGAAACACCAAGGGAAAGTTGGTAAAAATACAAAGATCTTCTATTTCAAGAATCCTAGATCTCATAATATTATTTAATGTTCTCTAGGTAGTTCAGATACGCACCAAAGTTTGAAAACTATCGACTTAAGCAATGACTAGATTTCTTCATTCATAAAATAAAGATGTTAAGCATCTGCTGTTGTAATCATAATAGTTAAATGATTTAATCTATCTGAACCCAGTGCCTAACATTGTAAATACTCAATAACTGTTAGCTATAATTGGTTCTCGAAGTTGTTGTTTTATAAAGTTTACCTACACTAGTAGGACAGAAATTTGCCCTACTGAACTTCAATTGAGGAGAGACAATATTCTCTTCTACTTACTTCCCAAAGGACAAACATTTTTGTTAAATCTAGCCAACTAAAAATTAAATTGAGAATGTTAAAAAACAGTAAGATTTATTAATATAAATTTTAGAAAAGATTAAGTTTTCTGTAAGAAAAATGTTTGAGTTAACAATAGGGTTGTTTTTGTTTGTTTATTTGAAGATATCATAATGTCTTTATGGTTGTATGTGTCTTAGGAGACTAAAACAACTTATTTATAAATAAAGAAAAGAAGTTTACAAATATTATAGTTCATAATACAGAAGACCTACGGTAGCTATCTTATCAAGATCGATGTTTTCTTGCAGGTTAATTACTATATTAAAATATTTTTTCTCATATCTGTCTTGCTCTATGAACATAAATTGGTATTGAATTAAGATTTTCAGTAGTTGGATAGTCCAACAGGAAATGTTTCAAATCAAAAAGTTCCATTTAGTTTCTGTTCTTTCTTGCTAATTTTGAGTCTAAAATATATCATTTAGGTAAAATAGAAATTATAAGTTACAAAAAGAAAAACTTCAGAAAGCCACCACACTGCACAAAGAGAAAATCAGTTACTATAAAGCAGTAAATGAAAGCCTTTGCTGATCTAATCCTCTAAGTTTCCTTGTGATTTTCCAAAAACATGGTGAAGAATATGTATCATTCTTAAAGTTTAGATTTGATCACTTAAGGTTAAAAGAAAAATCTTACGTGACCCACAAATACTTACTCTATTAATATCATTGATATATGATTAAATTTCAATTTTTTTTAACACTTACAGCATCTGGTATTTCTAAGTGGTCTCCCATCCAAGTACTAAGCAGGCCTGACCCTGCTTAGCTTACAAGATCAGACGAGATTGGGCAAGTTCAATGTGGCAAAGCCATAGACTAAATTTCAAATTTTAAACCTAGACATTTTGGACTTGTTAGCTTTATTGGCCCCATTTGGCTGGTCTCAATTTTCCTTGCTTAAATGATTAAGCAACAACAACAAAATGTATATTTTTTTCACCTTAACCAGCAATGTCCTAAAAGTCTGTTTTCTAAACAGATGCCATTATAAATAATGAATACATGTATTTATTCTCAGGTGTTTTTATTCAACCTCATGGCTTTAACTATACTTGAAGTATCTGCATTTGGCGTATATAGTACACATGCGCACACACACACACACACACACACACACACACACACACACAATCACTTCATGCTTTAATAGTATATTTGCTTCTGTAATACAATTCATCCATCATTTGCCTTGATACTAGAATAGGTTCAAAAAAATCTCATAATCATACTTAGTTCTGCCCACTCCCATGTATTTGTCTATCAAGCTTGACACTACATTCTTTGTCTTAATTTATATTCCTAGCATCTTATCCTAAAACTAATATGTAAAATATTGCTAATTTGTATATATTGATTCTGTCAATATTTTATCATATTCTGCTCCAAGTTTACAGATTAATTTTTCTAAAACAATGCTATATCCATGCTTATAAACTTTCAGGATTTCCTTGGTGCCTCTTAAATAAACCCTATATTTCTGACATGGGGTTGTTTGAAATGTGGCCACGATGTTTCTCTGCAACATTTTCCACCAGTCTCTTTTTATTTTGCTTTATTTATGTTATCCAAAGCATACAATAAACACCTTCAAATTCTGTCTAAAATAATTTTCTATGACTGTTTAAAACTTAAATATAGACAATTCATCAGGCCCTATTACTAACACCCTTTTTCACAAATGAAAAACTGAAGCTGAGCAAAGACAAGTGACTTGCTCAAGACTATGTAGGTAAAAAGTCATGCTGCATGCCTAACTCTTGCATTTTTTCTCACTCACTTTCCACTATCTTGAGTGTCTTTTCTTTCATATTTCTACCATTGCTTGGACATTTGTTCAAGTTCCATTTCCTCCTTGAATATTTTTGGACATAGAAAAACCATGCCTAAAATTGTTAGTTGACCATCATTTTTTATACTACAATCAAGAACTAAGACTACTTTCAATAACTCTTTGTATTCCCAAATTCTAGCCAAAGCCCTAAGTAAATGCCTATCAGTAAAGAGAATGAGGATGACACCAGAGTCACAAAAGGACTATTATCACAGATGGGATAAATGAAATTAGTATTAAGCAAAACATTGATTGCGATTTATTAGGTAAATAATGATAGCTATATTAATCTGTATGGACTACCATAACAAAATATCACAAACTGGGAGGCTTAAAGACAGATATTTACTTTTTCATAGTTCTGGAAGCCAGAAATCTAAGATCAAGGTAGCACCAAAGTTGGTTTCTAAGGAGGCCTTTCTTCTTAGCTTATAGATAGCAACCTTCTTGTCATACCTCACATGATCTTTTCTCTGTGAAAGCATTGTGGTGTTTGGTGTCTCTTCTTTTTCTTATAAGGACCTCAGGCCTATCAGATTAGGGCCTCACTTTTATGATCTCAATTAGCCTTAATTTCCTCTCTAAAGTCCCTATCACTAAATACCCTCACTTTGGGGTTAGAGATTCAACATGTGAATTCTGCAGAGGTACAATTCAGTCCTTAAAAATAGCTAACATTTGAATAGTATTTTCTATTGCTAAGCATTTTTTTACCTCTTTTAAATTTATCAGTTCTTTTAATCTACATAATAATTCTATGAGATAAATGCTATTATGATACTCATTTGACACAGAAACAAATTGAGGAAGTAGAGAGTTAAGAAACTTGCTTATAATTATATAGGATCTGAATGTAGCCAGATTGTCTTCTTCATGTGTACCACAAGTCCCTAAGTTATGCAGCATCATGAACCAAAGCACAGTCTTACAATGGCTAACATGAATACAACCACATTACAAACCCACCAGCAAGATTGCAGGGGCACATGAGTATGTAATAGATTAAACAATGTATTTACAATAGATAAATTGCACAATGTATTTGTAATAGATAAAGCACTGGGCCCCAAGACAGAACCCTAGACTAATAAACATGTGACCCTAAATGTATTAATAAACTTCCTTTAGATCATACATATTTCAATGCAGAGATTATCTCCAGAATTCAATTCTCTTCAATTTAGAGTTTCTTAAGAAAAGAAAACTATATTAATTTATTTTTATATTCCCCAGAACCCAGCATCAGACCTAGAACAGAGAAGGTACTTAGTAAATGTCTTTAAACAGATAAGCCACAGATTTATAGTCTTTGTATTATTTATATGCAGAGAATAGAAAACTGTGTATATTATTGAAAACAAAATATTCAGCTTGCTTCTGGTCAAAATAGTGGAGTAGATAAATGCTATACTTGCCTCTTCTCACAACCACATCAAAATTACAACTAAACTACAAAACAGCCATAATTAGGAGTTGCCTGAAGTCTAGTTAAACAAAAGCCCTACAACTGGGAACACACAGAGGAGGGTACCTAGAGAATGATAGTAGGAGGGGTGGAGACATGGAACTGGCTGATCCCACACCCGCATGTGGCAGTTGAGAATTAGGAGGAATATCTCAGCTGTGGAGACCTCTCAGAAGACTGCAGGTTCCCAGGTTAACACTGAGATTTTCAGCACAGGGCCCCAGTGCCAGGAAGAGAAGTCCTACAACTTCTGGCTGAGAAAAACAGTGGTATTGAGGCTGCATTAGACAGAAGGCCACGAGAGGGGCCTGTATTTGGACTTACTATCTCTTAGCTCTAGTGCTGGGACAGCAGCTTGAAAGGAACCAGAGACATATGAAAAAAAAAATATTTTGACTTCAGGGCGAGGCCTAAAGAGGCAGCTTTCTTGCACTCAGAAGTTTTGGTATCCATTGTTCATTTGTGGAGTTCTCCCCACTCTCAGCATGCAGATGCAGGTGGCTGCCATATCTGAGTCTCCATCAACCTGGCTAACACTGGTCACTCCACCCAAGTATTTCCATAACACACTGTCTCACCCAAGCTATGGGCCTACCAAAGCTTCTTCCAGTGGCTTTTCCATAAAAATTGCCTGACCTAGCTCATGCTGTGAACTTTCCTAAAATCTTTTAATGGTTCACAAAATCTAAACAAACAGCATCTGACCTCAGTGAGCCCCATACCTCTTTGTGAGTGCCCCAAGTCCAGCAGCAGCTACATCATCTTGGCCTTTTGTGGAACCTCCAAGCACAGCATGGCTAGTGGCCATTTGAGGACTGCTTGGTGGCTCGTACCAGATAATCCCAGGCAGGGCAGAGGCTACTGCTGAACTTGGCTTGTGGTGGAGCCCCTCCCAGGAGGCCTTTGTGTTCATGCCCAGTGGCCAGCTTCCATCTGAGATGGAGCACCATTCAAGGTTACTTCTAAGCACAACAGTTACTTCATACTGTGTAAGCATCAGAGCCCTTATAAAGCAAATCCTGCTTTATAGGGTCAATCCCTGCACAACAGCATCTCCTCTATAGTCACCAGCCAGTATTCACAACCAATCAGTCTGTAGGTCAGTTCCTCCCACTAACATCCAAACAAACTAGGGCTCAACACAACAGGAGGGCACAAACAATCTATACAAGGAGTACATCTGGAGCACCCAGCTCAGGTAATCAGGGATACTGCAACACTGGGCCCTATAGGATGCTTAACACCTAAAGCTATTCTACTAAGATCAGAATATATAACTTTATCTAATACATAGAAACAAACACAGGGTGGCAGCCAAAATGAGAAGACAAAGAAACATGTCTCAAATAGAAGAACACAAGAAAGCTTTAGAAAAAGAACTAAACAAAATGGAGACAAGCAATCTACTAGATGCAGAGTTTGAAACACTTCTTGTAAGGATGCTCAATAAACTTAGAGGAAGAGTAGATGAACTAAGTGGGAACTTTAGCAAGAGAATAAAAAATATAAAAGTGGAGACAGAAAAAAAAACAAATTAAAGAATACAATAACTGAAATGAAAAAAAATTAGAAGGAATAAAAAAAGATTAACTAAAACAGAGGATTGAATCAGTGATTTAGAAGATAAGGCAATAAAAAAAAAACACTCAATCAGAACAGCAACAAGAAAAAAATAATCCAAAAACTGAGGATAGTTTAAGAGACCTCTGGGACAACATCAAGCATACCAACATTCTCTCTTAGGGATACCAGAAAAAGAGAAAGAACAAGGAATTGAAAACACTTTTCAAAAAATAATGACCCAAAACTTTCTCAACCTGGTAAAGAAAATAAACATTCAAGCCCACAAAGCACGGAGAGTCTCAAACAAGATGAACTCAAAGAGACTCACACCAAGACACATCATAATTAAAATGCCAAAGGTTAAAGACAAAGAGAGAATTTTAAAAGCAGTAAAAGAAAAACAATTAGTTACCTATAAAGGAGTTCTCATAAGACTGTCAGCTGATTTCTCAACAGAAACTTTGCAGGCCAGAAAGGATTGGCAGGAAATATTCAAAGTGATGAAAACCCAGGACCAATAAGCAAGATTACTATACTCAACAAAGTTATCATTTAGAATCACAAGAGCTTCTCAGGCAAGAAAAAGCTAAAGGAGTTCGTCACCACCAAATCAGTATTACAAGAAATGTTAGAGAGACTTCTTTAAGAAGAATAAGAGAAAAAAAGATTAAAAAATAGGAATAAAAAATGGCCGTAAATACATGCCTATTAACAATCACTTTAAATGTAAATGAATTAACTGCTCCAATCAAAAGATAATGTGGCTGAATAAATCAGATTTGTGCTTGCTTCAGCAGCACATATACTAAAGTTGGAATGATACAGAGAAGATTAGCATGTAACTTGCACAAGGATAACATGCAAATTCATGAAGTGTTCCATATTTTTGAAAAAGATAAAGGAATAAAGAAGTACAAATTCATAGCTACAGGACAATCAAGAGGTTATACGGAATATAGTCAATATTACTGTAATGGCTATGTGTAGTGCAAAATAGGTAATAGAGTAATTAGAGGAATCACTTATAAATTACATAAATTTCCACCCATTGCACTTTATACCTGAAACTAATATAAATTTTTTTTAAATAATATTCTTTAAAAAAAAAAGAAGACCTTACATAAACTGCTTACAAGAGACTCACTTCAGATGGAAAGAACATATAGCAAAGGGGTGAGAAAAGGTGTTACATGAAAATGGAAACAAACAAAAAACAGCTGGAGTAGGTAACAATACTTATACTAAACAAAATAGACTTTAAAACAAAAGCTATAACAAGAAACAAAATGGGACCTAGGAACCCCACTTATATGTATTTATTTGAAGAAACTCAGAACACTGCTTCAAAGAGACATAAGAATTCATATGTTCATTACAGTATTATTTACAGTAGTCAAGACAGAGAGGCTACCTGTGTATTTATCAAAACGATGAATGGAAAAAGAAGAGGTGGTACATAAATTCGATGGAATATTAAGTATAAAAGAGAATAAAATCTATAACATGGATGGACCTATAGAGGGCATTGTGCTGAGTGTAGTAAGTCAGGCAGAGAAAGACAAATGCCATATGATTTTACTTATATGTGGAATCTAAAAACAAAATAAACAAACAAAACTAAAATTCATAGATACAGAAGGCATTTTGATAGTTGCCAGACGGGAGAGAGGCTAGGGAATAAACTGTCGGGAGCCGTTCTTATCAAGGCTCTCATACCTGAGATCTAGGCAACTTTTCCTTGGGACAGAATCTGCCTTGCCCTGTGCTATCTGATAGGATAGACAGCCTAAAGTCAGTTGCCCTGACATGCCCTGACTTGCCCTGGGCCCCTTGAGCCATTTGCTTAAACTAATCTGACCTTGCAGCCCCCTCCTCTCCTGGGACTCTTCTGCATTTTTGGGTCATATAAGGAAATGGAATGTTTTGCGGTTTGGTATCCAAGGCAACCGTGATTATGCAAATCCTCCCCTTTATATACTCTACCACTACCTACAATAAACGAGGCTTGATCAGAACTTTGTCTTGCCTCCGCTCCTTTTTCTTGGCCATTTTCTCTCCAGGTTGGATCCTCCTCGCCCCCACGAATAACTAGGTCCCGCCGGTCGGGACAATAATTCAAAAAGGAGAAGGAATTAAAAAGTACAATTGGCAGTTACAAAATAGTCATGGAATATAAAGTATAGCCTAAGAAATCTAGTCAATAATATTATAATAACTGCACAGTGTGAGATACTATATTTATCAGTGTGATCATTTTGTAAGTTATAGAAATGTCTAATCATTTTATTATACACCTAAAACTAATACAATATCATATACTGACTATAATTAAATATATTAACAATACTAATTAATAGTAATAATAATATAATTGTTTATAAAATATAAATATCCACTTCCAAGGGATCAAATGTGACTTAAAAGAAACTTTTTTTATGAGACTCAAGAAATATTTAGAATACTTATAGATTAAACTAAAATAGCAAAACATAGAAAAAGCTGTCCATGGTATATATTTTAAATAACATAATTTAGTTTTGTACAATTATTATTAATTATTATTTATTTGCTATTATTATTAATAATTTATTATCAATAACAATGAAAATACAGAAGAGTATTTGTCTAGATAAACATGACAAATAAACAAATACTTTTATTCTTTTCCCACTATTTAATAAAGCAACAGGAAAATAATTTTTAAAGAAAAAATCTACAAGAATGAGAACAGAGAAAATGATAGCAATAGATTTCTTATAAACTAGATAGCACATGGACAAATGACAGATGAGTAAGCAAAATCGAAGAAGAAAAAGGAGAGTAAAAAAGAGGAGGAGGCGAAAAAAGGTAAGAGGAAAAAAAGAGAAGAAAAGTAGAATGAGAAAAGGATTACTTGTGTTCTAAAGTCAGAAATTGGAAAAAATCAAGAATTAAATCAATATTCTTAAAAAGAAAGAGAAAATAATGCACTGTTTAAAAGGACATTCAGAAAGGGGACAAAATCTTGAAAGTTTAAAATTTGACTGCAGATTTCCAAAAGTCAGTATAAATTTTGAAAGTAAAGTTGAGAAGGCTTTCATGAAAATAAGAAATTATAATAGATATATGATAAAAAAGATAAAAAAATTAGACAACAGCCTAGATGGTCTAAAATTTAAGTAATATGAGTTCCAAAAAGAAAGAGATCATAGACAGTTGAGAGAAGTAAAGCAATAATAAACAAACAAGAACAGAGTGACACAAATTTTCATAATAAAAGAACCATTAGTACTCACATAATGGATAAAATAAGATAATTACATATTTGCAATTTCTGAAAACTCTGGATAAGATGAACTTAGCAGCTTCCAAAGGGTTAGAGAGAAAATTAGGAAGGACATAAAAGATCAGGAATCAGAATGCATCATATTTCTCAAAGGCAACACAAGAACTAGAAACAAGGGACCAATGCATTCAACACCATAAAATATAATAATTTTCAATGCAGAATTCTATGTCTAATTCAATGATCAATCCAGTGTGAGTAGAGAATAAGGGCATTTTCAGCCTCCACCTTTTTTCAGGATGCCTCTGTAGGATATGTTCTACTTAAAAGGGGAGAGTAAACCAAGAAATGAGAGAGACATAACAAACAGTAGACCAGCATCAAAGACAAGACAAAGATATGCTCAGAATATTGAAAGAAGCTCCAAGGATGACATAAGAGCAAATAGTTCAAACTGAAGTACAACAGACAGAAGGTACTGAAAGATACATGATATGCCTGGATGACCAGAGGAAGAAGTTAGATAACTGTAGCAAATTTACATTAGTAAGAAATATTTAGAAAAATAAGCAAACAGAAAAAAAAAACAAAACACTACCATTAATAATTCCAGAGACACCAAAAAGTGGTAAAGGAAAAAAAAAATCATGGTGTTGTATAAAGCTCAGATGAAAATAACATCATACTATCATAAAATTTAAATACTGACTACTGATGTAACCAAAAGTACTATGTAACTATATTAAGAAAATTGGTGGAAAGTGTTGGAAAAAAAGGAGCCAAAAGATAAATACAAGGAAAGGATTAGTTGTGGAGGGAAATGCTAAAGAAGTTGAAAGCAGATGACTCTAAAGAGGAAAAAATTGCAAGGAGGACTGCTATTTTTTGGAACAAACCTTGTAGAATACTTTGGCTCCTAAATTGTGTCCATGTATAATTTTTAATAAAAAACAAAAACTGAAAATATTAAAAGTAAAAAGAAAGAAAAATACTAAACATAACACAGAAGAGACTTTAAAATCATCCATAACTCTTTACTAAAAGAAACTCCATTGTTGTTTTTATATAAATCATTATTTTTATATAAATCATATATATTTATATAACACAAATTATGTTGGATCCATTAAACAGAGATTTATAATCTAAATTTTATTAACTATTTTTATTAACTATAATTTGACCAATTTCTCAGACATTTAATATTCTTCTATAACATGTTTTTAATGACAACTTAATATTTTGTTATATAGTACATATAATTAAAATGGTAGATTATTTCAAGTAGGTCATATCAACAATTCTGATTTAAAGTGCCTGGAATACCTATTAACTCAGTCCTCATTGAGTGTAAACAATTCATCAGTAGTGTAAAAACAAATTATTGCTTTAAGTAATTTTTTTACAAAGTGAAAAAGAATTTCCAGTAAAGTATAATCTCTATATACCCATGAATAAAAGCAATCCCTTCCCCTCAAGACTCTTCACAACGATAAGTTTAAATACTCTCAGAGAGCACTTTTAGTAAAAAAGTTTATAATGTTAGAAAATTTATAAGTTACAATGACCAATAAAACCAAATAGTCTCTCAGATTTAAATTCTGAAGTATTTAACATTAAATATTAATAGCCTATCTTCTATGTGTGTGTATTTTTTTATATTTGTATATTATTTATATTCCTATTTATATTACTATTATTTATATTTATATTTATATTTTTTAATATTTGTTTGTGTTTATGTTGATGTTTATTTATTTATATTTATTTTGCTTTCTAAATAAATTTACATGAACTAATCCTGTTCAAGGGTCATTCTGCTGATGAATTTGACTCAGAATTTGTCTTCTATTGAAACAGAGAATACTATTAACTTTGTGTTGTGATTTAAAGACAGGCTCACATCTCCTTCTGCGACAGATATATCACAATCTTCTAAATGGAGACAGTTTTTTGTTTGTTTGTTTCATTCTACAACAAACAGTAAGGCAGCAAATGTAATAATCTCCTGAAATTAATTTTAAGTTGTTGAAGTCAGAGAATTTACTGATATAAGAGATCCTTTGTAATACTTTGACCTTGTTAAGCTTCCATTATCAAGATGGTGGACAGGTTAGAGAAGAAACATGTAGCTTTTTCACTTTTTAAATATCATCTGCCATACTAAGAAACATTCCTCAAAAAATGACCTTAGAGATGAGAAGAAAGTAGAGAAGATGAGCATATGTAGTACTGGAGAAAATGGAATGTGTCAGGGATATAATACAAAGCTATAGAGCCTTAATTTTTTACCCAAATCAAAATTAAGCATTAATATTTTATATTTTCAATTAATTTCAGACTAATGTTTAAAATGTCCCTTGTGATATATTTTTCCAAATTAGCTGCAAGTTTTGTTTCAAATATATTTTTTACTTAATAAAGTATTATTCATTTTTATAGATTATAATAGTTTTTTTCTTCATGCTTTCTTAGTATGCTTCATACTCTTTGCAGTAGAATCATTATTGGAGCTGGCAGTTTTTGTTCTTTGTTTTCCCACAGAGCTTAATTTAATGAACCAAATTATTTGTGTACTGTAGATAATTCAAAGTGAATGTGTCATAATGTTTTCTGATATAAAACACTGTGATTTATTTAGTTTCACCTTGCTAAATTTACTGTCAGTATTAAATTTATAGAAAATTATGTCAAATCAAGTCATCACTTATTTTCTCTTCGAACACATCCTAGAACTTTCTAAAATATATTTTTATCTTTAACAAACCCTCCTGTAGAGCTTTGCAGCTATCTTCTCGAGATATGCCACCATCAATCAAGTAGAAATAATAACTTTAAAACAGATATCAAGGGCATTTACTTCATATCTTAAATGATCATCAACAATCCCAATTAATGATGAGATTTTCAAAAATCTGTGTAACTGAAAAAGCTACTCTGTGGATAAGATCTCCTCTTCTATCAGTTTCAGGTATAGGTGACAATAAAAGTTTCCTGTCTAAAGGATCTTTCAAGGTGAAGATAAATAAAAATCTCAATATCTCGCTCTGTAACTCTTCTTATTGGTAAGATAATTCTCTGGTTGCATGGAGCAGATGACTGCTAGTCACAAATAGCTGTTTTGATTAGTTATTGACATTGTTTTATTGAGATATTCAGAAAAAAGTTATATTAAGATACAACATGTAAAACATCATTGTGTTGAACTGTTATGTATTGTAGTGAATTCAGTCCTTTAATTGGTTTTCAAAAAATAAAAAAAAATAATCATTCAATAATTCTGAAACATTCATATGAGCCTATAACTACATTAAATTTTGGAACTGAAAGCTAAAAGCTGTTATAGACATAAATAGCCTACTAGAATCAGTGTCTCCAGAAATACTTCCCAAAGAACACTATTTTAAACGGTCTAGTATCAGGTCTACCTAACAAAAAAAAAAAAAAGTTAAAAATTCTTTACTTAGCATCTGCAAGGAAAATATATATTTCAACTATATTGAGGAATAATTCATAAATGAAACAGTCATGATATTTAAAATGTACATGATTTTTTGGTATACATATACATTGTAGGATGATTATCAAAATCAAGATAATTAACACATCCATCATCTTATAAAGTTAACGTATGTGTGTGTGTGGTGAGAATGTTTCAGATCTACTCTTAGCAACTTTCAAGTATACAAGAGAAACAGTTTTTTTTTAATTGAATTGAATTAGTTTGAGTGGGAAATTTATTTTCTTACCAATATGTATCATGGCTTCAAAATAGGGCTTCTTCTTCTGGTGTAATGGCAATTGTTACTGGAAACTATCTCACACATTAAGTAAAATAAAAACTATGTTAGAATAAAATTATATCTCCAAACTTTGTGATTTATTCAGCTAGGGAAGTTCAAGTTTCTAATATTCCTCTGCCTTGGCTCCAGAACCTTGCAGGTCTGAATTTTTACACAGAGTTTATTAATAGTTACTGTTGGGAAGAGCTGGGAAAGACAAGAACAAAATAATGAGGCAAAACTTACATTTTATAGCAGTTAATGCAATTCAACATAAAAAGAAACAGGATTTGGAAATATTTTAAGAAATCAAAGATGCACCCCCCATTAAGAAGGAACCAAATTAGTCCAGTTTGTCATTAATTGGGATGAAGAGGAAGTTATTCACTCTAAGAACTTAGATTCTTTTCTTTCATATCTCCTTTAACCACCTTTTGTCAACTAATCATAAATTTCAGCCTCTATGCATAAAGTACTGAATTTTTTAACAGAACAATGTATTGCAAATATATTCCTGTGCTTTAAAAAATATAAATTTGGTAGTCATATGTCAGAGATTGAATAAATTGAATAAAATTGATATCAAGTTTAGAGGTAAGAGATTGATACTAGTTAGGATTCCTAGACATGATTTTCCATAGAAGATTAAATGTAAGATAAAGCTTGAGAGTCGAGAAGGAATTGTAAGAGGTGAGGCTGGTGGTAGAAGAGAGAGAAAAAGCATAACATCATTTTAAAGTCTGAGCAGATGCAGAAGACAAAACATAGACCACATATTAATATACACACTATACAAATATGAAACATATTAAAACATATTACTGCTTTATCTTGATTTATGTTTATTTAAAGTACATTACATGATTTCTATTTGACTAACCATGGTAGTGCTCAGATTGAATCCTGTCACCCCTGGCTTCACACCTTGCCCACTACTAATGTGAAACCTAAAATTCAAGTTTGCTCATAACCATGAAATGCTACAACTTTGCTACAGGAAATAACTTTGAAGAGACATTTTCCAGATCTGAGCTTCGAGGAATACTTGCGGACTGACTGATTCTCTCAAATTGCCTCCGTACATCTTCACAGCTTATAATATTAGCCAGGGATGTGGTCTCTATTTTAGAGATGAGAAAGTTCAAGTTAAAATAGTTGAAGAACTTGCTTAAGATCATGATGGACCATGGGAGTTAACATAATTCTTTTCTCTGCTGCCATTTCACTTTTAGCTGTTAAATGTAAAATGTCTACATAAATGTAAAATGTCTACATTTTAGCTGTTAATTGTAAAATGTCTACTATATTATATACATATTATTCAACATTGCTCATTACAAAATGACTCTAAATTGGTAAATTGCATTAGACCAGAAGAAATTATAAATTATCTATAAAGTCCTGATGTTAGCTTCCTCCTCCTCCACTCTTCCTCCTCCTCCTCCTCCTCCTCCTCCTCTTTCCCCCTCTTCCCCTCCCCCTTCCCATCCTTCCCCCTCTCAAACTTTCTCTCCCCCTCCTCCTACTCTTTCTTTTCCTCCTCCTCTGCCTCCCTTTGTTCCTCTAACATTTCTTGTAACATCAGTTTGGCGTTGAAGAACTCCTTTAGCTTTTTCTTGCCTGAGAACCTTTTTATCTGTCCTTTGATTCTAAATAATAACTTTGTTGAGTAGAGTAATCTTGCTTGTTGGTCCTTGTTTTTCATCACTTTGAATATTTTCTGTCAATCTTTTCCGGCCTGCAAAGTTTCTGTTGAGAAATCAGCTGACAGTCTTAAGAAAACTTTTTTTGTAGGTAACTAATTGTTTTTCTTTTGCTGCTTTTAAAATTCTTTTCTTTTTTAGTCTTTGGCATTTTAGTTATGATATGTTTTGGTGTGAGCCTCTTTGAATTCATCTTGTTTGAGACTCTCTGCTTCCAGGACTTGTATGACTGTTTCTTTTGCCAGGTTAGGGAAGTTTTCTGTCATTATTTTTTTAGATAGGTTTTCTATTTCTTGCTTTTTCTCTTCTTCCTCTGGAATCCCTATGATGTGAATGTTGGTATGCTTAATATTGTTTCAGAGGTCCCTTAAATTGTCATTTTTTGGATTATTTTTTTGTTGTTGCTGTCCTGATTGTTTTCTGCTACTTTATCTTCTAAATTACTGATTCAGTCCTGTTTTATCTAATCTTCTGTTGATTTTCTCTAATGTATGCTTCATTTAAGTTTATTGTATTCTTTAATCTGGATGTTGTTTTTTTGTTTTCTACCTCCATTTTTATGTTTTCTATCTTTTTAGTTAAAGTTCCCACTGAGTTCATCTATTCTTGCATTAAGTTTATTGAGCATTCTTATAAGTAATGTTTTGAACTCCTCATCTGGTAGATTGCTTGCCTCCATTTTGTTTAGTTCTTCTTCTGGAGCTTTCTTCTTTTCTTCTATTTGGGACATGTTTCTTTGTCTTCCCATTTTGGCTACCACCCTGTGTTTGTTTCTGTGTGTTAGGTAGGAATGCTCTATCTCTCGGTCTTAGTAGAATGACCTTAGGTAGTAAGTATCCTATAAATCCCATGGCACAGTGTCCCTGATCACCTGAGCTGAGTGCTCCAGGTATATCTCTTGTATGGGTTGTGCATGACCTCCTGTTGTAGTTGAGCCTTGGTTGCTGTTTGCACATCAATGGGAAAAACTGACCCATGGACCGATTATTTGTGAGGACTGGCTAATGACTACAGTGGACAAACACTTGTGCAGGGGCTGACCCTATAAATTATAATTCACTTTAGCAGGGCTCTGGTACCTGCCCAGTGTCATTCTTGGATGCAGCCTTCAAGGTTCAAAACAGGTTATGGGATGTGTAGGCCTCAGGGCCTCATGGGAGGAGCCCTGACACAGGCCAAGTTCAGCTATAGTCTGCACTCCCACCAGAGCTACCTGGTATGAGCTACCAAGTAATCTGCAGAGGGTTGACACCTGTACTGAACTTGGAGGTGCCTCGAGAGGCCAAACCACAAACTAGGGCCGGATACTACTAGAGTCAGGCTTGTGGCTGCTCACCAAGAGGTATGAGGCACACTGAGTTCACATGCTGCTTGTTTGGGTTTTGTGAACCATTGAGAGATTTTAGGAAAGTACATAGTATGAGTCAAGACAGGTAATTTGTATGGAAAATCCCCTGGAATCAGCTTGGATGTGCGCACAAGTTCAGTGAGGTAGGGTCTTAGTCACCTGGGTGGGATGACCAGTGTTAGCCAGGTTGAAGGAGACTTAGGTATAGTGGCCACTTGTGTCTGCACTCTAGGAAGAAGGAGGACTCAAAAAGGAACAATGGATTCTACCAGCATTTCTGTCTGGAAAAATTTGACCCTCTAGCTCTTGCCTGAAGATAAACAATTTAATTCCTCCTTGTATGTCCCTGGCACCTTTTAATATGCTGCCCCAGCACTGGAGCTCAGAGTGAGTTGATCAATAAATAAGTCTATGCGGGGATCATTTAAGAGAAACAACTACGACTCCAATGACCTTCCATCTCACTCAGCAAAAATCTCTGCTGGTTTTTATTGCCTGAATTTGTGGAGACTTCTCTTCCTGGCACTGGAACCCTGGGTTGTGGAGCCTGGTGAGAGACTGAGACCCCTCCCTCTCAGGAGGACCTCCACTGGCAAAATATCACTCTCAATTCTTAACCACCACATGTGAGTATGAGACCAGTCTATTCCATGTTCCCACCCCTCTTACAAGTCTCGAGACAATCTTTTCTGTGTGTCCCCAGTTGTAGGACTCTGTTCTACTAGACTTAAGGTAATTCTCAGTGATAGCTGTTCTGTAGTTTAGTTGTAAGTTTGATGTGGTCATGACAGGAGGCAGCACAGTGTTTACTACTCTGTCATTTTGACCAAAAACTTCCCTAAGCAGAAGCTTTTAAATCAGGACAACTCCCTTATATGCCCTTGAAAATGAGCTGTCATATGAGAAAAAGGTAACTCCCCGAGAGCTACATGAACTGCTATGAATTCAGTGACTCCTACCGAGAGAAAGGAGGAATGCTCAGCACTGCCCTATCAGGATACTATAATTCCTACCCTGAGAGCCTGCTTTTAAATTGAAACTTCAGGACGCCTGTGTGAATTTCAAAGATAGATTTAATAAATATCAAGTTTAGGAAAGCTCTACTGTGCCTTGAAGTGGAGATGATTCTGTTCATTCTTCTTGGCTCAGGATAAGTGCTCAGACTCTCTAGAGATTATAACATATATCCTACCACTCCTTCTCATTAATTGATAAATTTGTTTCAAAATCTGCAACATTCTCCAATTTTTCACTATTTTCTCCAAATTCTTCATGTTCCCCTCCATAGCACATGGTATCTTGGGTATACTAGTTTCTAAGAATGAACTTCTCTAGTTCATAGTATTCCATGATAATTATACAATCCAAAATCTGATAACATACTATAACATACTTGGATTATAAGAAGCAAGGACAGGTAAAAATTAAAAATAAGAGACAATTATATTTGTTGAAAATAAAGATATAGATTTCTCTTTTTTTAGAGAATTAACATTAGAAAACTTGCATTAATAAGTTCTTATTTGTCTCTGAAATATATTAATGTTTTTAGAAGCTAAATAAGCCTCTCTAGCTTTATAACCTAGGAATTTCCTTCACAAGAATCTGAAAGACATCTCTTAGAATTGTAATTAAGGGAGGTAGCACCTCTAATTCCCAAATTCTGTAATAGGGCAGGAATCACATTTCAGGTGCCTTGCTCTCAGTTGCAAAACTATATCTTGTCATAAAGATATGGGAAGTTTATTTTTCCTTTGCACAACACCAATTAATCATTATAGGTAGTCACCCCATTAAAAAGGTGAATTTAGGATAAACTGTGTATAATGAATAGTGCTCTTTAGTTTCTTTTCTTTAAACATAATCATTGTTTGTCCTGAAAACATATAAATAAATAAAATATTTTTGACTTCATAAATGGATGAGAATTTCTTCTGTCTTGGAAATCTCTTAGCGGATTGTCTGAGATGCACATCACATTCTGATTTAATGCTCATAAAATAGCAAGCAAAAAATGTCTTTTCTCTACTACTTTTGTTGAGTTTTCCAGGTTGGGAGAAGATTTTGTTTTTAATTATAGTTGCCCAACAAATGGTATATCATTTTTTATCTTGATCAACCTACAAAGTATTTGGCTAATTTTTATGTTATTATGAGTTCCTATTTTATTATTCAGAGATCTAGATATTACTGTCATGTTGTCTACCAAATATCAAAGAATGACTGATAGTGATATCACTTCAGAAGAAGAATAAATGAGAGGGTAATCATTTTTAAATGTATTTTTAAATTAAATCATGTTTTTAGAAATTAGTATTTACTGAAAGTTAATAATTTTACTCTATAATCCATGTGCATAAAGTTTATTTTATAAAAAAAGTACAGAGATACATTTTAAACATTTTGTTATTTCAAGGATTTTCATGTAGAACATAGAAGATTTTTTATTATAGTTCTAGAGGCAGAATAAATACCAGCATGTGGGACTCTCAGAGGGAGAGAAAACTGAATTTAGTAGAACAGTGTTTTAATAATTGAATCTCTCTTTTGTCAATCTCAGCACCCTTCTAATGTCACATGCATGCAACAATGAATTTATTCAAGTGTAGGTTGGGCAAATGTCATCTGGAACTCTAAAGACATAAGTCCAGCGGTGGTAGAAAATTGAAGGCCATGCTACTGAGATCTTACTAAGTCTAATTCTATTATTTTTGTAAGGAAAGAGATTTTTATCCAAAGAGAATGACTGCTTCTAAAGACCAAGATCTCTTGTAACAAAAATAGTTACCACATTTGTCAAAAGCTTTTTATATGCCAGACACTTTGTTGAGTAATGACACATATTATTCATTTAGTGTTCACAATAAACCTAACACATATATATTATAAGTGCCATTTTTACAGCTGGGAAATTTGATGCACACACACCAAGTGAACTGTGTTTGGCCATCAGGTGTTTGTATTTAACATTATACCATGCTGACTGTCATTCAAGAAAACTTCATAGACTTGAATTAAAGTGAATAAAAGCAGAAGAATTCCTTGTTTTACTTTTTCTAAGTAAAATAACATGAACTTAATAGAAAATCATAAAAGGATGTGGAGTGTATTAACTTCTTTCAACATCAAGATATTCCTAAAAGGTTTTAAAGATTTCCAGAGATGATAAACAAACAATTCAGGAGTTTATAAAATGGCATTCTTGCCAGAGCCAGGCAGCTAAGAGCGAACAGTTCCTGAGAGGGGGAGTGAAAATTGAGAAAAGAAGAGAGAGAGTGAAGAGAGAGAGAGAGAGAGAGAGAGAGAGAGAGAGAGAGAGAGACAGAGACAGAGACAGAGACAGAGACAGAGAGAGAGAGAGTCAGGAGGGCTAACAGTGAATACTGTGCCCCGAGTTTATTTAGCACAGCATATATATACCCTTGGAAGAGCACGAGAAGCAACACCCACACATATGCAAATGATTGCTGACCTTTACATAAGTTCTCTCAAAACATCCTTGTTCCTGTTTTCCTCTCTTATTCCCTGGGGCAAGGAACATTCAACTCTTTCCATTAAGCCAAACTTCCTCCTTTAGTAACAAGCTATCCATTAAGAAGCCCACCTGCTGTGCAAACTTCTAGCTTGCAGGCAACTCCAACCCTGTCTGCAGGGCATTCATCAAGAATGGCTCCCAAAACATACTAAGGAAAATGATTTTTTTTCCCTCAGAAATTTTTGCTTCTTAAAAATGTTAAAGGTATATTACAGTATTTTAGTCCTACCTTATAATTATTCTATTGTGTAAGAAGGTATTATTGACTTTAAGACAGTAATACCCCAAGATTTTCTGTTAAGCTTTCCTTATGTAACCTCTACTACAATGCCCCCAACTATCTCTTCAGTATTTCTTTTATTCCCTCTTACTTATGGAAACAAAGGAGAAAATTTCATATCACAGCCTACTTGGCTCACACCAAGTTTATACTCTCTAAATTCATTTTTGTCCTTGTAAGCTTACTATTCATTCCTCCTTAATTTCTTTGTTCAATTTTCGCTTTCATATTTCCAAATTCTGCTTAAGCCCTCTTACATCTTTGCTAAACTCCAACTTACTGCATTTCCTGAAACATTTTTAACCAAGACTTGCAGAAAATCTTTGACGAGTCTCTCTTCTATGTCCTCTCTTTCTGCCTACATTCTATTTCTGTGGGGATTCTCACTGATATTTCTTCAGCCAAAGGAGTTTTAATGTAGTCTGGGAGTAGGAAAAAAAAGATCTACTGTGCTCAAATAGATCCAAATTTCAAATTTTTCTGTCTTACATATGAAATTTCAAAGTTGAATTTATAAATTTAAATTTAATTTGACTGTCGTTATTTCTCTGATTTGATTAACCATTTGCAAATCAATAGGTGACATGACTTACACTAACTGCAAAGAGGTCCTCCAATGTGATAGAGAAAGAAGGAATAACAGCACATTATTTAATAATTTGAAACACTCTGTTACAAAGACAATCTAAGCCTCTTTTAAAAAAATTATAGGCCCTCTATCTTTTCTTGTTGCCTTCTCATTCCTTTTTCTGACAAACTTCTTAAGGGTTATAATGAACTATTTTTCTTTCTTCACCACCCTCAGTTCAATTTAAATACAGAGAGCTTATAAATGTAGTAGAGAGATATAACAGGAAGATAGTTTTAGTAGTTTTGATTATCCTCAGGTGACAAGAAACCCTTGGGTCTGAAGACTAGCATTTCTCAACACACTTGGTTCATCTCTGATTCCAGGCAAAGGAAAAATACATATGTTTGTGCCTAGAGAAATAGAAATCGTAAAGTGACTTGTTAGGTCAAGAAAATGTGAGCTGAAGAAACATGTATTATTACAAGCTTGAGCATATAATATTCAGTCCTCATTTTCTACACTAGGCTCATGTCTTGGAGAGCTCTGAAGCCTCACATTGAGATAATAATGTCATATATTATTGGTGTTTCTCTCAGCCTGTTATCTTCAAGTGATTAAAATGAACAGACTCCCCTATCTACCTGTCTAAAGCTGCCTAATTTTTATGTGCTTCAACTCTTATTTCATTATGGATAGATCTGGATATTGTCTTTAATGTCTACCTACACTGCATGTGAGGCAAGATTGTGCAATATACTTTATTAGTTTTAAGTCTCTGGAATCTTTTTTGTTAGCCTTTGCATTATTAACCTATCAGCATGGAAAAAAAGACATTAAGGGGGCATTTTGAATCCTCTAAAGAAATACTATTTTACATAAAGTGGATTACTAGAATGTGAAATTTTATGTTAATTAAATAAAACAATTTAATCAATATAGAGTACAAAATGAATTTTAATAATCAAAATAATATGACTCCTAGCCCCCAACCTTCAACTTTGAACATGATTTTCTGTTCTTTCCAACAATTTTTTCCAACCTAGTAAGGAATTTGTGCAACTGATAACTATCTGTTTAATAAGCTCAGATATCCCTATCTCTCTGCTGCAGCTGATAGCTATAAACATAGTGAGGTCAAATGGGTGATCTAGTAAGATCTAAAGTGGGGGCAGCTTAAACTTGAACAACAAAATAAATTCTCAATTCATTATTGTTGTCTTTATAATTATAGCTCCTGATAACACTAAAGTTATATCTGAAGGCCAGTTCTGGAGGACACTCTCTCTTCACAGAACATCACATTCTCTTCATTTGTGGCTAATTAACAGCTACTGAGTCTCCTTTGCTGATTCCTCTTCTTCTATAATACTTCTGAATGTTTTAAAATCTCTTTTCTATCTACATTCACTCCCTTGAAGATTTCATCCAGTATTGTGTTTCATCCAGTAAATGCCAACTCCTAAGTATTTACACTTTCCAGGTGATGCCTCCAGCCTAAATCACTTCGCTGAATTTCACATTTATCTATGCAAGTGTCAATTTAGCATCTCTATTTGGATGTCTAATAAATATCACAAAACCAGCATGTCAGAATTGAATTCTTGATCTTCCACACTTACACACAAAAATCTGCTTTTCCTATAGCTTCCCCTATATCAATAATGGCAACTCTAACATTTTGCCCCTTGAGTTCTTCATCTCCTTTCTTTCCTTCCATTTTTTTTTCCAATGCTCTTGTTATTTTCTAATATACCGTGCAAATTATTATGTTTACTGTTTATATTCTGTCTTCACTCCTGGAAAGTAATAGGGATTTTTGTTTAATGTTTCTGCTTTGCTGCATAAAAATTAAAACATCCCAAGGGCCTAAGTGAGTGACTTTTATATAAACTGATCATGAATCAAGAGACTTTTAATTTATTAAAAACATCAATATACAACTGGCATACAAATGATCATTTCTGAAAGAGAAAATCAGAACCAATCATTTATAAATATTAATATATATATACATATATATATACATATATGTGTGTGTGTATACTTATATATATTATATTATATATATATATAAAATTTCAATGTTTCTTTCCTTTTCATTCAAAACTGAAATAAGCATCAGTTAACAGCAAGAAATGCACTTCTGAAGAATTTCTAGCCTCTTTATAAACTATAGTGCTTGAACAATAATCAGAAAAACAGTATATCAATAAGTGATACGATTGCTATATTTCCAGATAAATCTACATCAGCTTTAATTGCTCATCCCTGACATGAATCTTGTTTCTCTCCTTTAAGTATATAAAAGTTATCATTTTATAAAATAAGCAAAGGTTATATAGTTTTATAATGCAATTAGTCTTAAAATGTTTTATTTTGCCTTTCTTAAAACACTATTTTAATAGTTTTATTGAGTTCACATTCCTTAAAATTCATCCACTTAAAATACACAATTCGATTTTTTTTTAACATATTCAAAGAGTTATGCAATCACCACCATAATCTAATTTTAGGACATTTTCACTATCCTCCAAAAGAAATTCTATTCTATTAGCAGTCATTCCTTAAGCCCCCACCTCAGTCCTAGTCAACATTAATGTGCTGTCTCTAGATTTTTCTATTCTGGAATTTTTATATAAATGGAATTACACAACACATATTTTTGTGACTGGCTTTTAATACTTAGCACAATATTTTTCAAAGTTTATTGATAATGTAGCATGTATCTCTACATCATTCCTTTTTATTGCTGAATTCATTGTATAAACACAAATTTTGTATTCATTCATCAGCTGATGAACATTTGAATTGTTTCCTCTTTGGATATTAGGAATAATGCTGCTTTGCACATTTGTGTGTAAAGATTCTGTGTATGCTCATATGTTATTTTTCTTGAGTATATACCTTGGAATCTGTAATTGCTGGGTCGTGTGGCAACTACATGCTTGACATTTTGAAGTACTGTCAAACTTTTCATCAAAGTGATGCACCATTTTACATTAAAAGAAGCTTTTTTTTCACTGTTAAGATTAGCATTTTGTGAAAAGTTATTGTTTGCTGAAAGGAGAAATTAAGCCTTAAATTGTCTTATGTGCATTTCAATAATGAAATAAAGCCATATAAATAGAACAAGATTAAAAAGATTCCCTATAACATTAAATTTAGTGACTATTTGATACATTTTACCTTGAAAATATCTGTTTTAGTGTTTAACAGGAAAGCACCCATACTTTTACACTTGTGAGAAAAGAATGTTCCTTTTTTATTTAAAAGATTAGCCCCTTGATCTGAGATCATAGAATAAGAAGGAGATTATAGACAGCAGAAGAAGAGAAGGACATCAATGGGGCCTGCAAGTTAACTAAATAATTCCAGACATACATGGAATGGAGGGCCAGAACTCACCATGTCTTGAATATGACCCAATAAAGCCTGGAGTATATGACATCAAGTGAAGCCTCATAGCTAAGCAGTTCTCAAATCAATATCTCTCATCAATATAAAATAATGTGTACTATTCTGAGTGATCTCCAAAACAAAGCTAAAAATACATAGCAGTTTTTTTATAAACAGATATTGCTGCACTGTGCACAAGAAGTAATTCACACAGATACCTACTATATCATTATTCAAAGAAATAATTTAAATGTCTTTTAAGAGGGAAAAGGTTAGTGTTCAATAGCATTATGTATGTGAGTTAAATGAGTTAGACATATATGGGAAAAGAGATATCTCAAATGAGTGACTTATTTATCATATATATAGGGTAATGCTAGTTATATGGTACTGTAAAATTACCAGACTTTTAATTTTTATTTAAAACTTATAGAAAAAAATTGAGAAAATAGGAAGTTGAACACCCATAAACTCTTTACCTAAAATAACCAATTGTTGACATGTCACATTTACTAGTTTTTAACACACATTTTCCTGAACCATTTAAAAGTAATTTGCAAAACTCATAGCATTTCATATCTAAATACAATATATATTTGAATAACAAGGGCATTTTTCTGCATAACTACAATATCATTATTATATATAAGAATATGAGAATTATTAAGACATATAAAGTAATACTACATAGTGTTCGCAAATGCATAATAAAAGAAGAAAAATATTATCTAACTCGAAAATTCCTTTAGAGTTTATCTTTAATAAAGGGAGTCAAGGAAGGACATGAAGAAGTCTTCTGTTGTACTTGCAATATTTTTTCTCTAAAAAATTATATATATTTATATAGGGCAAATAAATATAAACATATATTTCAAAATGCTAACATTTGAATTATGTATACATATATTTATTTTTCACAAACTTAATAGTATATGTTGAAATGTTTCTTTAATCAAAAAAAGGCAAGGCTGTGAGTGACTGAATTTTACATTGCTCTGGATAAAAGAATATCTAGAGATGGTAATGAAATCACTATTTTTTATAAATAAGAAATGGTTTAATATCTGAATTTGATATGATTAATCTACTATATTTATATTACATTATATTTGCCTAATAGAATTACATATATCTCAATATATTTATAAAACCATCCAAAAGGATGCATACTAAGGTATACAGCAATATCCATTGGCTTGATATTCAAGACTCACATACATAGATAGAACTCTTGAAGGCCAGACCATAACACAAAAGCAAATGCTGAGCAGCACACCTGCCAGGCCTGCTGGAGAGGAGCCACTGGAGCAAAACCTATAGAAATAGGACTAGAGGTAGGTACATTGGTCTTCCTCTGTTCCACACACACTGGGACAACTAACAGCAATTTGACAGCAGTAGATGGCAGACTCTGGAAGAGAGACTCTGATCTTGCACTGTGGGGTTTTTGAACTTTCTGATTAGAGAAGTTTAGCATCCCCACTATGTGACCACAGATTGTAATGCACTAGCACTATGATGTAGCAGAAACTTGGCTCCAGCCCTACCCTGCCAACTCAGGATACATGGAAGATCAGGTGAGCACCAGAATGTTTGAGGATACATTTCAAGCTTTATGCTTATTATGACTGTTCTATGCACTTGGGTATAGCTAATTTTCATGGAGCTTTGTAGAAGGCCAACTTCTTTTCTAATGCAATAACCCATAGGAGAATGGTCTTCAGTACATTAAATCTTTCCTCACAGACACCAAAGAAATTTATTCTTTTTCTTTAAAGAATATTAATCTAGAAAACAGTTACATTCTCTAAATGATAAAAATAAATTTAAAAAACTGACAGGGTAAACTTTATTATATTAAAAATAGAATATGTTTGAAACATACATTTAAAAGTGACTATATAAAAGGTTATGTAATATAATGATAAAAGTGTTGGAAGGTAAATCAGGAAATATAGATTACAGTCCTAATATATTTTCAGCATCACTTCAACTGATCTCTAGCAAGGACTGACATTTATGGATCTCCTAATTTTTTTAAAAAAAATTGATCTAAAAATAAATAACTGAATTTTATCTGAAAATAAAATGATGGTTGAAAAACTCTTTGGACTAATGTCTGTCTCTTGGAGTTCTGAATTCACCACCAGTTAATTAATTTAGTTTCTGATAAGGAAAAGTGAGTCTTTCTGATTTGAATTTTTCTAAGTAGGAGCCGAGTCCTGCTATTCAAAATTATTTATTTTCATTTTTATTTTTTACAAAGAAATAGAAATAATTTAAATTAAACAGAACTGAATATTAATTTAAAAAAACACTCCAGGAACAGATATTACTATGTATAGTACCCATATGAATACTTACAAAAACTACATCTATATAAATAGTAAAATTTTACATTCCAAAAAGTGTGATTACTTTTTTCTAATTTCTTCCTATGTACAACCAAACATATTCTATTTTAGCATAAAATATGTTAAAATAGTTTCAAATATTTATTTTTTTCTGTTAAATCAGTAATGCCATCACTAATAATCTTTTAACGTGCCATTGATATAGTATACCCTAGATAGTGTAGATTTTTATGGCTAACAAGGAAAAGGCTGTCTCTTAAATATTTTTACTCCTAGATCTCATTCTGATCTTCATTTTTATTATCCTTTATATTCTACTCTATAATATTTCTTATTGAGAAATTAATGAGTGATATGTATATATATATATATATATTGTATCATTGATACAGTGATCTCAGGTTCTGCTTTTTGTTAATTAACAAATACTTTGTAACTAGATTTTCAAAATTTTTATCTCCCCTTTAATTTTATAACTTTGTAATATTAAAACTGGAAAAATACTGCCAGGACTAATCAACATTAGACTTGTATTTTCAAGGAAGAAACTCAGGTATGTGACTTGGTAACATTTTCTATATACCTTGTACTAGTGCTGGAAGAATTGAGGGGAAACCCTTACAATATTATATACAAGAGCTGCCTTTACTTGAGCAGTTTTACTAACCTCATTCTTTACTCATCTCATTTCCCAAACTTATCATTCCACTAATCTTTTATGGTATAATTAGAAAAAAAGATGAAGTAAAAATGTGAAAATGCCTAATGTTTTATAGGACTTTACATTTAACTCCTCTACATATAACATTATTTCATCTTCTTAGCAAACCTGGTTTTAGATATGAAAAATTAAATTTAAGCCAAGGCAGGATATTTGCCCCAGAATTCACAGCTCAAATATTATAAAGTTGGCACTGAAACTCTGATATTTAGATTCTAAATTTCATGACAGTAGCTTTAGCTCTTACAACAGGTAATAGATTTGTCTTCTATGTCATTGACTGTTTCTCCACTGTCTGAACTCCTATTCTGGAATAAAGTAGAAAAGACCGTGTATGTGAGAGTTCTTTACTGTAAATGGATGACAGCCATCCTAAGGTCCCCAGGGTTTTCAAATTTGTCTCACCTCCAAACCATACAATGTTTTACAGAATGTCTAGACATCTCCCCAGATATTTCTGAGGATGCTTCAGGATTCCCAGCAGAACCTAACACTATGTCTGACACCTGTTAAATGCTTGACAAATGTTAGACATTATTATTATTGTCCCTCTGATTCCAATCTTCTCTGCATATTGCCTCTGCCCTTCACATACCACTTCATATGCTTCCCTTCTCTTGGGTTCATCATGCCCCAGAGTGCTAACCAATGTCCATCCTCAGCACGCATCTAACAAAGGTTAAAGTGTTCAACAAATGGTATTAAGAATTTCACATACTATAATGGGATTATAGTGCAGAGAAACTAAAACCTAAATAATTTTTCAAGATATTACTCCAACTAGCATTCCTTCCTTTGCTAGATTATCTACTTGACTGTGTTCTCTCTTTGATCTTGTGCCAAGTTGTTATATTTTCCCATCTCTCCCAGTAGCACCCCTGTCTGCTACCCTCTGTCTCTTAAACTTCAGGCTTCAAATTGCAACCTCTGGCCCAAACAGAAGAAGCAAAAGGTTGGTTTCACATTATAATCATCCCTTCATTCAAGAAATACAATCTTTTTTACATTTTTGTGCAAAGCAGTTAACTCTTAACTTATAACAAACTTTGCTTTTCTTGAATAAACATTATTTTACTTTTGTATAACCAAGTAAATTGTTGGTGTTTTCTAAAAGAAGAAAGCCATGAACCCCGATAGCAGATTCGATCTGATAATTCTAGGTACAGAAATATTAATAAACATTTTTTTTAATTTATTTTTTTCATCTTTCTTAAGCCATCAAAAAACACAGATTTAAGTCCTAGATAGTACTTACTCTCAAATTTTTATTTCCACCCCCAAAATCCCTGGAAACACAATGCTTTTCCTAGAATCACCGGTAGATTAGTTTAGACACAGAAACACAGTGAATGAAAGTAATATTACTAACTTTTCTAAAACCAAAGCCAATTTCCCAGTTTCCCACAATTACAATAACTCTTTAAGCAAAATTTGTAGGAAGAAAGCAAGGATTATATTGTCAATGAGTTTTCCTTCAGAAAGTGGATTAGGCATAATTTGTAAATGAGATTTCTGTACTAGTCGTATTGTTTACATGTCAGAAAGGTGTTAACATGGCTTTCTGTTTTTATTTGCTTGCTTGATTGTTTTGCTGACATAGTCTTTGAATTAAAATGACTTTGTTTATTCTTATTAAATAAATTTATTTATTTAAATAAACAAATTTATTTAATAAGAATAAAGTTATTTATTCAATTTGATCTATTCCCACATCTGTTTTCTTTAAAGTTTGACTAGTATTGAAGAATGCTAAAATATTTAGAGAAATTGAAAATAAAATTTAAAAAATCTTTTTATGAAAAGGGATGATGATGGTTAAGCAAAGTAACATGAGTCTTGCAAATGTTAGAATTTGTAGGGTTAAGCTTAAACTCAAAGCTTCATCCTAAAAAGACTTTAAAGTGATCTTTGATACAATCTCAGACAACTCCATGATAAGCAAATAAGAAAATTAAGAACTTCTTCAAAGAAAAGTGGAAGAGTCTAGTTTAGAACATAGGTCTCCATTCTGGGCCACCACAGAGACCCAGGCTCCATGTCCTTCACCTACCTACCAAAACAGTTAAGATGCTCCATATATTTTATATTTTCACTTATATATATGAAATTTTATAAAATCTGTTTTTTCAGTGATTTTCCCCACAAAAGATGTTTGGTTAGGCAGCTTTAAACAAACAAACAAAAAATGCATCACCTTTGCATATTGCAACATTATTGTATGACATTAAGAAGTTCAGTTTTGTCTCTTCCTCTGTAAAGCTTTCTTTTTCCAAAACAGAGGAAAATATTTTTGCTCCAAAACAGGGAAATACATTTGTCCAACTTTTTATCCTCAGCCCTATTTGCCCATGAACAAGAGCACAGATATTTTTAAATAAGGCAAACAAATCTGTTTCCTATGTCATCTTAAACCTATCAAAAATTGAAAATCTGCTTTCTCAATTATAACAGTATAGGCTTCTATTTTTAAAGATCTCTATATGTAATATAAACAGCCAGTTCATTCAGGTGATAGCAATTATATTTGCATATGCCCAATACAATTCACTTCACTTCCCATTAAATGTGCATTAACCTAAAACTACTCTAGACTATAAATGTATAAGAGGATTGTGATAACATACCATTAAAGTGACAGTAAATCAACACAAACATAAAATTAGATCTTCTATTTCAGCTGCTGTGCCAACTGATATGGACCATTCTTCCATGAAGTTATAGATATTTTCGATGAGCATAACTGACCTATGTTTCAGTCTGCTCTTAATTCAGGAAAATGAAAGCAAATTTAAATGAGGATGTAACCATATTTTCATAATGAAAAATTAAAGCTGGAAAAATACTTAATTACAGCATTTAATTTACAGGAATATTATTTCTTACTGCAGTGCATTCAACTATATCCATGAGAATGCTAATGAAGTCATTTATTGACACAAAACTTTATTTAAAACTACTCAGATTTTTTACTACTCTAAGTGTTGCAGAATTGTTATGGTTTAAAATGTATAAAATAAGAAAAACCATGTAATTATCATAATTATATATCTATGATAGAGTTTCTACTATAAAACTTTATCATGAAGCAACATTGATACCTTTTAAAAACCTAAGTGTTTTTTTTATCTACCAAGTAAGGCTCCTGGAGACTAATTGGTCTCAAATTTAAAAACAGAGCCTAGCAGCCATTTCTAAATAGGAGCCTCTCCAGCAAGCCATGCTTTAGGAAGAATCTTGCACTAAACTGCTTTCCTCTTGCATTGAACTCCTTGCCTACACTGTGTTTCTGCCATCTGAGCCAGTCCTTATAAAAGAATTTCTGGAATTGTATTTTAACCAATCAGACTAAGACATTTCCCAACCAATTGAAGTCTCACATCTATATTCTCATCAGCATCTTCACTGATCAATCAGAGCAGTCCCATTCTGACCAATCAGGACAGTGCCATTTGGATGAATCAAACTGTGAGGATTTGGTATCCTCATTTACATAAAGAAGGACCAATCAGGGACCTCAAGCAAGGACATCTGTCTATATATGTCAGCCCTCTCTCCCCGCTACCCCGTTTCTTTTCCAAAGATAGAACATCAAGGATGTCTTGTTGGACCACAATAGAGCAGAACAGAGTGCCAGTGAAGTGAAGCAGACTGGTAATGGGCAGAGCTGAGCTGTCTAGTGGGGGAAGGGCCTTGTCCAAGGGCCATCTCACAGCCACAGCCATGCTGCTTCATAATTGAGCTATAACACTATTGAGCTGTTTCACAACCATGCTGTATCACAGTTGAATTGATAGCACTGAATAAAGTTTCCTTCACAGCACCCAAAATTATGGATTCCTCTTGGCATTGAATTGGCACATATGACCATCATTGGTTGACACTTTGGTAAGAAACCCCAAGCTAAAGAGAGTAACTTAGAAGTAATTCCTGTGATTTTGCAGAGGCATCTTGGAGGTGAATAGAGATTCCCTGATATTGTGGAAAAGTAGAAAATAAAAGAAACTTTTATATTAAAAATCCCTAAATTCTTATGTTAGTGAATTCCATAAACAATGTATGTTAGTTCTAATAATAATTAATTATTATTGCAGTTCTCTAGAACTTATAAAGTTGTCCTGTAGAAATGTTTACAATTAATTAATACAAAATTTTAATAATAAACTGTCATTGATCTACTTTGCAGATGGGAAACCAAGTCTCCTATCTTTATATAATTTACCCCTATGAATAGAGTGGGGAATTAGCAACACCCAGCCAGAAATGATGTCTTTCCATTCTTTTCTCTCCACAAAACTGTTCCCCAGAAGTGCACACTATAAACAATGAATATTCCTATCTCTGTGTTTCTGCTCCATGATGGCAGAATAATAATTTGGAACTAAATTATTGAATTCTAAAATTTTTCTGCTGAAAATCCAATAGTGAACTACCTAAATGTAATAAATGTTGCACTTTTCTTGGTTAAAAGAGAGCATGGAATAAATTGATTAATTAGTACAGTGATATAACATTCTTGACTTTCTCTGAAGCTTTTTTAGTCAAACAATCCATGACTAGATTGTGATGCCAGACATATAATGGTAACTATTTCTCATGTAATATCTGACCTAATCACAAGTTATATGCTTAATATGTTTTTGATTATTTTAGTTTCATAGATCAAAAATTGAGACAAAGCCCAACTAAGAGACAAAATTTTTAAGTGAAAGGATTCTAGCAGTTGAATTTAGTAAGTTTTCTTGTGGAAGACAGGATTATGTGAAAGCTAAAAAATATATGAGAAACAGCTAAAATCTCTATAAACACTTGACTTGTGCTAGCTCCCCAAAATCACAGGTTTAGAATCCCTTCTCTTTAGATATGTGGCCTTGGGCAAACTACTATTTCTGTTATGGTATCCTTATCTGTAGTTGAGAAATACCTCCTCAGTGATCTACCTCATTGCAATGATAAAAACAAGAAAAAAAATATGCCAAAATATCCCCATTCCATTTCCCATTTTATTAACTTTAAATTTATCTATTAACCATTAATTTTAACATAGTGTTCTATTTACTTTGAAATCCCTTACACAGCCCATATCAGAATCTGTAACTTTAATATAAGTTGTTTAACAGAACATCCAAACTATAAAGATTTAAAATATTAAATAAAGATTTAAAATATAAATAGTGGACTCATGACTTATATTATAAATATAATATATTTATAATATAAATCCTTTTGGTAGAAAGGACTACTCTTTCTATCAAAAATAATTTTCCTACTTTCCAAAATAATTACCCTTTTCAAGTGTTTTTGTTCACATTATTAATTATTTACCTAAAATGTTTTTTCCACTCTTTCTCCAAATTAAACCCTGCTCATTTTTAAAGCTCCAGCCTTCAGTCCTCTCTCTCTTTCAAGTCTAACCACACATATTGTCTTTGCCACATCGTTACACCCCCGTTTTGCTCACGAATTATTTGATATGTTAGACATTCCTCCCTCATTTTATGTTCACTGAAGAGCAATGATATTTATTAGATATTGGTGCTGAACACACCAGTGTTAAAGTTAATCACTAATCGGAAAGAATACTTATGGTTACCATGATATAGCCTTGAAAAAGTTTTCCAATTAGTTTTATATTTAAAATGTCAAATTTTATTGTGCTTATTGTGCATATAATGCATTTGGATAAGATCTAACATATAATGAGTTTTTAACAAATAATAGTTGTTATGGTTATTATTAATATTATTTATTTTCTCTTTCATAATACCTAACATGGTGCTTGCCACATTATTGGTGATCCATAAATACCTGTTGCATGTATAATCTCTTTATAATTGTGGTGTTGAGTCAACAGTAATAAACATATTTTGAGTTTTTTGTGTTAAAACATTTTTATTCACCATAATTATATTTGGTATTGGTGATTTGGTTTACTGCATTATCAAATCTCAAAAACATATAATTTCATCCTACTATTAAAGTAACACTAATTGTTTTTATTAATATTGGCTCTTTGACTTATGCGTCTCAAATAACAATGAAATCAGAAAAGAAGAACTAAAACACGCATCAAGGTCCAGAGATAGTACCGCTAATGAATAATTCTTTTCTAAATTTCTCCATATTGTCCTATATCTTTGTATATTTAGAGATGTTCTGAACATACATTTTGTTCAATTGCCAAAAATTCAGAGGTTATAACATTCTGCTTAACCTAAAATATTAGCACTCTGTATTGACCTAGTGAGAATAAGAATAAATTGGGAATGTTACGAGATAAAATTAGATACAATCAAGTTATCAAAAGTTTTAATAGTTAAATTTTTAAAGCTTCACAATTATTGTACAAGAACAATAATTTATCTTCACTGACAGTTCTTTGACTGTTGCCATAGTCAGTATATTGCATATTGACAACAGAAATAGATGTTCACGTTTAAATGAAGTCAATGAAGAAGCAAAATATTTGGGAGTAACTCATTTATTCCTTAACACTCCATTGGTTTCTTTGCTCTTTGTAGATTTTTTTCTTTTAAACCTGTATTTAAAATAATTTATTATTGATATATTTTCTGTTTTCCCTTATTATGAAATTGTGAGTTGGCAGAGTTGGCAGTCTGCTTTGATCTTCACAATAGGTGAAAATTGTAAAGTAAGTTATTTGCTAAAAAAACTGAGGCTAAATGGAATTAAATATCTAAAAATTATGTAGAGTTCTTGTTGTTTTTTCTTACTTTTAAATGCTACTACATAAAAGTAAAAACTGCAAAGATTGATGTTGGTATTATATTGTAGTTTATTATCTCTTATTCTGATTTATATTATTTAAAGTTTACATTACTCATAAATATTAGTAAAAAAAAAAAAAAGATATATTCTTTCAAAAGTTACCTAGCTGATATATTAAAAAATGAAACTTCTAGTTCTTTTCTATAGTGACTAAGACCTACTCCAAGGGGCTGATCAGAGAAGGAATTTCACATTGCCTTATACCTGTATATTTATAGTAGTTACGTACATAATTTCTAAAAATCGTCAACAATCCATATGTTTTTCACTGGGTGAACAGATAATCAAATTACCATACCTTGGACATTTTTGGACCCTTTGGTTAAATCACAAATGCATCATTCTGAGTTCAAGAAGCCAAATCAAAGCTTTACATAACACGATTCCATTTATACAGCATTCTGTGAAAGACAAACGTAGGTGACCGAACATACAGTGGGTTACAGGAGCTAATGGGGAGGGGAAGTTGTGACTACAAAGCAGTAGCATGAGGAAAATTTAGGAGGTAATGGAACATACACTATTCTGATTGTGGTGATGGCTATACAGATCTCTATATTAGATAAACTTCATAGAATTGTGTCCAAAAATAGTCAACTGGACTATCTTTTAATTAAAAAATAAAATGGCTTTTTTAAAAGTGCTTTCTGGGTCTCTCCATCTACTTTTTCTAATTGCTTTTATTTATAGCAGATTGCCAATCTCATTTTTTCAGTTCCATCTAGGAAATCAATAGGTATCTGTTCACAGAAAACTCACCAACACATATTACTGAATAGTGCCCCAGTATTTATTTTTTAGAAACTTCTGAACAATTATACTCTTCTTTTCTTTTAGCAAATTACTGTCTCTTCTAAAAATTGTATTTTGTATCTTTTTATTTAAGAAGATGAAATAATTTTGAGTTTCTAGATCTTATTCATGTCTGAAAAGATTACATAAATTTTGGAGGTCTTAGTCAACTTATGTTTACTTTTCTGAAATATTATCAGTTTGAAAGGCAGTATAACTCGATAGTTAAACATATGACCTTCAAAGCTAAATCTCCTGGACCTGAGTCCTAGTTCATTTACTTACCAACTCTTTAAATTACTAACAATTATACTTTGAATGATATTTTAACCTTTTTGGCCTCAATTTCCTTATTTGAAAGATGAAGATAATAATAATTATACATTGTTGTGGTGATAAATTAAGTCAAAACATGTAAACCACATAGAATATTGACTGGCACATAGTTAACACTATAAGTATGTTTTATAAATATGTTCAGTGTTTTATGTTACCTGGTGATTCTGTTCACATTTCTCTAATGCATAATGAGGTTATGAAGTTTCTAATTGGTTATTTGGACTTATGGAAAGTACTTACACATGTTTTTTGCTCATATTTCTGTTGGTCATCCTTTTTCTTTTCTTATTACTTTGTAAGAGTGTTTTATATACCTTGATATCAGTAGTATGTCAGATATTTGTATTTAAAAAAATCTTTTCACGTTTATTTGTTGAGCTTTTCACTCTCTTAAATTTTTGTGTGTGTGTGTGATGGACAGGACACCTTTATTTCAATATAATGCAATTTACCAATCTGTTACTTTATGTTTCAAGCTTTTAATTTGATGTTTAAGAAATTTTCTCCTGCTGTAGTAGCATAAGAATATTTTTTTGTTATTTCTCAGAAATGTTATTATTTTACATTTACAAAATAGAATTATCCTATGTCTAAAATAGATTTGCAAAATTCACTTTTTCTATATGTGTAGCCAATTGACAGGGTGCAATAATTAAAAAGATCCAATGAACTTCAAGCTCACTTTTTTTTTTTTGTAAATCAAATAACCATATTCGTGTAGTTCTTTTCTTAAACTTTCTGTAGTGTTGCACTAGTCTTTTTTTGTCTAACATTATAAAAGTAACAATCTATTACGATAGCTTTTGGTATTTCTTGATATTTAGCAGTGTTAATCCTCTGGCTTTATTTTTTCTTCAAAATATTTTTGACTACTCTTGGTTCAATTCATTTACATATAATTTTAGAATCTGCTTGTTTATGTCCATACTCAAACACATGTGCACACAAATGCATGTGCACATAAATGCATGTGCAAAAACACAAACACAGAGTTTTTTATAATTTTAATTGTGATTGTATTGAATTTACAGACCAATTTGAGAATAACTAACATCTTCAAGATTTTGATTTCCAAACCATAAAAATAGCATATTTCTTTCTCTAATTAAGATCTTCATTAATTTCTATGAATAATATTTTATGTTTATTTTGAGAATTGTATATTTTTAAATATATTGTCAAACATTTTATGCTTTTTGATAGTACTTGTTAATGACATTGCTCTCAAGTTTTATTTTTAAGTTTTGTAGCTAGTAAATAGAAATATAATTGATTTGTTTATTGACTTTATGTCCATTAACATTGCAAAATTCAATTTTTACTTTAGTTTGTTGGTTGATATGTTTGATTTTTCTATGTAGGTAATCATATCCTCTGCAAATAATAATACTTTTATTTATTGTTTTCCCTTTTTCTGGTCCTCATTGCACTTGTTAGTATCTTCAGGAAAATAGGAAATAAACATAGACATAGGTGGCTTGCTTTTCTAATTTCAATTACAGAGAGAAAAAATTAGTTCAAGATAGACTTTTCAATTCTATATTTATATGGAATATTTATATACATGATGTTATGTTTTATCAAATTATTCTCTGTATCTATCAAAGTAAGCACGTGATGCTTCTTCTTTATTCTGGCTTTAAGTATAGGGCACATGAACAAACATCATTTATATATGGAAAAGAAGAGATGTTATAAGATACATCAGTGTTTTAGCAAAATACTGAAAGCAACTTGCATTCTATATACACACATATATACATATACAAATGACATATATATGTCATTTCTGTAAAATAATTTGACATCCCAAAATCTCTTTGAATATATACTTTATTTTTATATAAGCTAATGTAAACATCTTGCTTCATCATCTTTTCCCTGGTTATTTTCAAGACTTTTTTTTATTCAGACAAAATAAGTGGAAAGCCACCTTTGTGTTTCTCGTACATGATAAGCTATTTCCTATATTATTCCCTCTGATTTTAAAAACATCTAATGAAATGCCTTTTGTTATGATTATAGAATATGAAGAAATAATCCATCTGTACAAATGAGATGTGACATTTTTATCTAAATAGAAATAATCCAAGTAATCCCATCAATGCATTATTTTAATGATCTATTATTAACTGTGCTAAATTGAAGACCTTTCTTTGGAAATCAGGCCATAAAGAAACCATCAAAGAGTCTGACTTTATGATTTTAACCTCCAAGTAATTTTTTTTCAGTTTTTAAGACTTTAATTTTTCACAATTTAATTATTATTAGATTAAACCTAAGCTCCATCATTTTAGTTTTGGAGAGTACAGAGGTCCTTCCAGACAAAATTGCTAAAACTTCATATTTTAGTAGACCTCAATCACTCTAATAGGTGCCATGAGATATAAATGGGAATAGGCAAGGTGAAACTTAATTATAGTCTTTAACAAATTTAAAAGAACATCTTGAAAAGAAAAGCCTCAATAGCTGACTTCAATTATTTAAAAGCATTTGAATAGAAATAATGTTTTCTTGTTTTTTAAACATGATTCCAACAAATAAAGGCAAAAATCTTCAGAAAACCCCATTGAGTCCTTAAAGGTAAAATTTAATGGTCATTGAAGGTTTAATTTCAATTATCTACCCCCATGAGACATTTTAGATTCAGTTGTTACTTAAACAGTACTTATTATGTGCTAGCCTCTACAAACACTATATATGTGAATGTATGCATGTTTGTGTATATATATATATATAAAACATATATTGTGTATAGTAATACATACATAAAAATTTATCTTTTCAACACCCTTATAAAGTGTAAGTAGTTAGGTAGACATGAAGGCACCTCTCGGAGACTTCCCTTAAGACCTCCCCAAAACACCCATTTTATGGATGTAAATTACTCCTGTATCTTAAGACACAAAAAGGTAAGAATCCATAAACTAGTAGCTAGTTTGGTCCAGCCACAGGTGCTTGTGCAGTCAGTCCTACACTAAACTCCCTGTGACCTCAGTGACATTACACCATCATTAAAATATTATGCTTTGTCCTGAAGTTCATGACTCTAATTATAACAGACTGAATTCTGGGTAACCACATGCTCAGTAGGCAAAGCTTTTATAACAGCCAAATGTCAATCAAAATAACCTTACATTTCAATTATCTAAAACCACCCGCTTAACCTCCCATCATGGCCCTAATATATTATTCCACGAAGTTACAGCTCTTTTTGGCATAACCTGCTTCTGCCTTGAAGTGTACTTTAATAAATCTTTCCTTGTACTTATGCACAGCTACAGCTCTCTTTGATATAGTTCTTTTCTCTCTTGAACTGTAATTTAATAAATCATACTTTAAAATTCATTGATCTGTAATTCTTTAGTGCATTGGCCAAAAGAACCTAGGACACTCAGTGCTACTGAGGCAATGTTAGATTTTAGATTGCCCCAACAGTAACATAAATATTAATATTATTTTAAAATATGTGTTGTTTAAGAACACATAACTAAATAGAAGAGAGAGAATTTGAACCCAGGCAGAAAGTCTAATTCCAAAACTTTTACTTTTCATCACTCATAATTTATACATTATTACACTACAAACCAAAGAGACAAAATAGCCTTCAAAAAAACTCAAAATAGATTGAAAGAAGCCCCAAATGGTAGTTAATACATTTATACATATCTTGTGAGACATAAAAGTCCAACAGGCAGAAGAATTTGAAGCCAGACATCTGTGTTACAAATATCAAAAATCAAAGAGGCTTTCTAAAATGAACTTTCAGTTCTCCAAAGTACAGCACATCTGTGTCAAAAAGACAAAAAGCAAGAATTAATAACTTCTAGTTTATATCTAAAGTCATGCTAAATTTAACCTAGCTGTCCTTCCTCTTAGGAAGCTAAGAACTAAGGAGATTAGTGTATTTAATAGGAGATGGATTTCTTAGAAATGTAAGAAACTTCTCCAACTGGAAAATTTGAAGAAATAACCATAGACTGAACACAACAGTAAAAGTGAACCTCTTACAGTTAATTAGAATTAACATATTTTATAAATAATATTTAGGCTATCTATTCCAAATTATATGTAATCCTAAACTATAATAAAAAATGAATAGTGTAAAAAATTGATGTGGAGTAAATAATGACATCTCCAAATAAAATTAAGCAAGTTTATCTTGAAATAAAATTTCAACTTAGCATGAAATCTTTGATAATACCTAATGCCAAAATATTATTAAAATGATTACTCAGACGTGATTTAATAATTTATCTAAGAAAAAGTAAAAATCAAAGTTAAATCTCATAGCTGTTTGCATGTCCTTCCATGTTAATATCATAGGAACAATAACAAGCTAAAAATATTTTAAATCCTATTCCAACCCACCACTCAATTTTCCCTGATAAAATAGTTAGAAGAAATTCTCTACCACATTTCATGCATTCTATTTAAATGTACATCATTATCTTTTCAAAGTTCATTCTTCAGATTGGTTTGGGTATTGGAAGTTAATGAATACCAGACAAATGCATTCCTTTCTTAGGAAATGATATAATTGTTCTCTTGACTGAGAACAATCTCTCATTTGTTTTGGTACTTAAAACAACTAGAATTTACCAGTTATTAAGTTTGATAAATTTTATATCATCAGTAAGTGACCATCAAACCACAATAGAGGAAAATACCTACTTGTCAACAATTTGTTCATTTCTTTCTGGTAGCATGTCGTATCTCTGCCCTCAGAGTTATTTAACTGTAGTTATAGAGGAGCCAAGCTCAGAATTCTACAACACAGCAGAAAGAAAACTGCTCACAATTACAAGAAAAAAAACCTTCAGCCTAGTCTTTCTACTATGACCTGTGTTTATATTAACACCAATTAACTCATAAACATTGGTGAATAGGGGTGTGATATTAGTATATGCTGATTGTTGTATTAGTTCATGTGGGATTTTTTTTTTTTTTTTCTTGGCAAGGAGAGACCGAAGAGAGGGACTAAAATTACAACCTTTTCTGAAAAGGAAATATTCCTTAGCCTGGTTGCTGCACAGATAAGGAGGCCTTTCATTTGTATTTAACAGTTCCCTCCCAGTGGGCCTCACCCCAGACTTTCAGGACTTTACTGTGTTCAGCTACATTTACACCAGAGTTCTCCCACAAGCCAACATTTTCAGTCTATTGTGTTTGTGAATCTTTACATCAGTTGAGCATCCTATTGTCTACTCTGTACAAGTTAGATTCAAAGCCCCCAATTATTGTTTACTTAGGGTTCTGGATATATAAAGTTACATAGGTTTTGAGTGGTCTGTCCTAACCTTATTTTCCCACAGCCTTATAGTTTCAAGTGTGCAAATTCACAGAAAGCAAGCCCTTTTGTATTACAGCAGAATACCTTTATTGCTAAAAGGCATCTTATGGCAAATGCAGAGCTAATCATTTGAGTTTAAATATTATAAAGATATGATACAGTACTATTTAATAGAATAAAAATTGTACTTCTTTAAAACAACTATGCATAAAAATGATCACTCAAGAGACAGTTTGCCATCAAATAATTTGTTTTATTTAATGAGTTAAGGTTTACCTTTAACCTCAAATAATATACAAAAAATATATGGTACCCTGCACATACTGTTTTTAAATTTTAGTCTGCTGCTAGGACTATTATTTCACCTATAGCACAAGTACACATGGTCAAGTCTAAGTCTTCATTAGACACTGGCTTTCTTAAACAACATACATTTTAGGAGGGGGGTAAAATCATAGTCAGTCATTTCTTTCAATAATTAGTTCCTCCTCTAGATCAAGACTTCTGATCTCGCAGAAAAAATTATGCCCCTCTGATATAAGCCAGCTGTTCTCAATGGGAGAAAATTATAGTAAAATGAGAAGGTGAAACCTGAAAAATAGCCACCAGAAAGCCTAGCACACATTAAAGGTAGAATCTTCAGAATAATAGGAAGTTGTGAAAGAATGACCTTAGAAAGGTTATTAAGAAAACTCAAAAACATGGGACTTTTTTAAAGGAAAAATTATTTCTATTGTTGAGATAGTAAACAAGGGCATCTTCTCAATTCCCCATTTCCCCTCCCACTTTATGACTAATTGATATTTTTTCTTAAGGGAGGCATAAGTCATAGTGAAAGAAGGTATATTGAGAACTGTTTATGTTTATATTACTTATATACATACATGTTCAATCTTATTTGTGAAAAGAAAGGTCTTCCTCAATCTTAATATCTAAAATAGAATTTTGAAATAACAATGAATTCAACTGTTAATCTCTATATTATAAAGGTATTAGGTTCTGTCTATAGTTACAAATAAGTTCCTGCAAGTCAACAGTAAACTGTTCTGATAAAGATGATTTGAAGGATAAAATATTAGACTTGTCAGAGATCACATTTTGTGTCCCTTCCCACGGGACGTCTAACGGGAGCTCCGACCAGACGTGAGACAAGAGGAGACAATCTGCAAGAGAATGGGGAGCAGGAGACGCGAAGAATGGAGGCAAGACAAAATTCTGATCAAACCTCCTTTATTGTAGGTAGGGGTAGAGTATATAAAGGGGAGGATTTGCATAATCACGGTTGTCTTGGATATCGAACCACAGAACATTCCATTTCCTTATATGACCCAAAAATGCAGAAGGGTCCCGGGAGGTCACCTATCTGCAAAGTCAGATTAGTTTAAGCAAATGGCTCAAGGGGCCCAGGGCAAGTCAGGGCATGTCAGGACAACTGACTTTATGCTGTCTATCCTATCAAATAGCACAGGGCGAGGCAGACCCTGTCCCAAGGCGAAGTTGCCTAGATCTCAGGTATGAGAGCCTTGATAAGAACGGCTCCCGACAATTTTGAAAATACAAAATTTAATTTTAGTTAAGAATTGCTTCAGATATATGAATTGTTGGGTCTGAAAATTTTTATGGAACTTTATTTACATTAGTATTGATTTAAATCTTAATATTGAATCCTGGCTTCTTCCTTTTATTTTATTCATCAAAATTATATCTAGTTAAATGGATCAAACTTCAAACACATCTCTAAAGGTTGTAGCTTGATGAGCCACTTCCATTTTGGAATTCTATGATAAAACCCTCCAATGTTCTAATGTATGTGACAACAGAAAGATGAGTAGATTAGGTGGGATAGGACAGGGGAAAGTGAAGAGAGGCAGTTAGGTAAAATAGAGCATCTTCCTCTTTCTTTTCTCAAAACTAATAGACCCTAGAGATAGGAAATGTATTGAACACCCTTTTATTATTTCATCCTATTACTTTTTGGTTCTCTAGATATAAAGTGTTTGGAAAATGTAAGGAAGAAAAGAACAACAATGACCAGGTAACTTTTATTCTTTCTTTAAACTTAAATATACTTGGAAACAAATAGAAATATTAAAAAAAAACACACATTAACTTAGTCTTTGAAATTTAAAATGTGAAATTCTATTTGTACTAGATTTCTTTTAAAAAGCTATATGTGTTAAAGGAACCCTCCTCCCCCAACTTAATACATCTCATTTCTATTAGAATCAGCCATCTCTTTATCTCATTGGATTGGTATACCCCATGTATCCTGTTTTATGCATAAAAGGTACTGGACAGTGGTTTCTGAGTTAAAGGAATGCTTAAATATAGCTCATTGCTTGGTAACGTGGGGGAAATGATGACTATGAAGAGGACAAAAGACCTAAATTTCTGGCAAAATAAAAGAGGAGAAACAGGGACATTTTTTAGAAAATCTTTTAGTGGTGAGGAAGAAACCCAATAGTTTAAATTAATGATGCAAATGAACAGAGAATGACCCATCTCTACAACAGCTATCGAATATCTCTAATGGGAAAAATTAAGCTTATGATGCTCCAGTGCCTTATTTGTCGTGGTCTAGAGCCCAAGTCATCTCTCTCACAGTCCTCACACTTTCCTAGGCTACCAATAATGCCCTTAGTGGCTAACAAACTGATTGTCCTTCACTTTAATGAATACATCTGTGCCCTGGACATGTCCTTGCATACCATTGGCAGGTAACTGACATAGCCACCCAGAAATTCATAAGCTTATCATATCACTAAATGGAGAAACACAGAACTTAGCCTAACCAAAACAATTTTGAAAAAGAATAAAAAATTAGAATAATCACTACTTTAATTCAAAGTTACGGTAATCAAGACAATATGAAATTGGCATAACAGATTTGTAGATTAAAGGAACAGAATTGACAGTAAGAAATAGTTCCACATATACATGGCTAAATGATATGTAATAAAGGTGCAAGGTAGTTTAATGGAAAATAGATATTCTTTTTAAAAAATTGAGCATGTGTATGCCCCCATTCCCATAAAAATGAACTTCAAGCTTTATTTCACATGCAAAAAATAACTCAAGGATAATATAACTAAATATAAAATTTGAAACTTTAAATTTTGCTAGAAAACAATCAGAGAAAAATCTTTGTAATCTTGAGTTAGACAAATATTTCTTTATATAATGGTAAATTTTATGTCCACATAGATGGAATACAGTAAATATAATTAAATGTTAGGCTAAACACTAGTCTAGATATTCTATAAAGGTATTTTTTTTAGATGTTATTAATATTTATACTCAGTTGACTTTAAGATTACCCTTCAGAATGTGGGTAAACCTCTAAGAATCAGTCGAAGGTCTTAAAAGCAGACAGGCTTCTCAAATAAGTTGTGCCCTAGACCACAACATAAAATTCTTCCTGATTCTCCAGACTTTAGACACAGGCTGTGACATCAACATCTTTTAACCCTTTTTTTTTTTTTTTAAATCATGGTTAAAAAAAATAAAGCATAAAATAAGATCCATCCTCTTAATTTTTTCTTTTTTAAGGCGGCAACTCTTGGTTGACCTCACAGATTGCAAGGAACATGTCAGCTTACAATCCCTTATTTATTTATTTTTTTATACTTATGACACATGGTCTTTCTAGGTAGTCTCCCATCCAAGTACTAACCAAACCTGACCCTGCTTAGCTTTCAAGACCAGATGGGATCGGGCTTGTTTAAGGTAGCATGGCCATAGACTATCCTCTTAAATTTTTAAGTGAATAATAAACTGTAAGCGCAATATTTTACAGTAGAGCTCTATAATTTTTAAATTTTGTTTAACTGAAACTTTATACCTATTGAATAGCAACTCCCGATATTCTTCTCCCCCAGCTCTTGACAACCTCTATTCTACTCTCTGCTTCTATGAGTTTGACTACTTTAGATATCTCATATATGTGAACTCATGCAGTATTTTTCCCTCTGTGCCTGGCTTATTTCATTTAGCATAGTCTTCAAGGTTCAGCCATGTTAAAGCATATTACAGAATTTTCTCTTTTTCAAAGGCTGAATGATATTTTAGTGCATGTATATACAACTTTTTCTATACTTATTCATCAATTAATGGATATTTAGAAGGTTTCTACCACTTTGCTTTCGTAAATAATGCTGCAATAAACATGGGAGTGCAGATATCTCTTGAATCTGCAGCCTGTTGGCTTGCCCTATGAATTTTTAGACTGACCAGCCCTCATACCCACAACCATGTGGTCCAGTTTCTTAAATCTCTTCCTCTGCCTCTGCCTCTTCCTCCCCACTTGCAATAAATCTATGGCCTTATTGGTTTTCTGGAAAACCCTGACTAGTATAAAAAACACTGAAAGGGAAATGAAAACCAAATCACATACAGGAGGAAACTTTTACAAACACATATCTAGCAAAATAACTGTGTTGAATATCCATAAAAATTTTTTTAAATTCAAGAGTATGAAGATAAACAATCCAATGGGTAAAATATTGGAATAGATATTTCACTAAAGAATATATATTTTTTCCTACAATGTGTCTTCACATTTTAGTAAAGGCTAAAATTGAAATCAGGAGGAATTGAAAATGCTTTGTTCTCTAAGTAATGATAAACATTAGTGAGAGTTCTTCCTGGAAATGAAATATTTATAGCATTAAAATTCAACTGTTTATAAAATTTAAATCAATTGGATTATATTTGGGAGCTTACTACTCTACCTTATATTCATATTTGATGTCCATGATGATTTAAGACAAAGAAAAATTTAAAGCTCAAATAAAATTAGAACTTGCAAATATTAATTTCAAAGAGCTGGTGTTCAAAAAAATAAATTTAAAAGCACTTATACAGAGAGAACAAAAGAGATAAAATGCAATATATGGACTTTTTATTCAATGTAAATAAAAACTGATATCAAAGTACAACTACAAAAAAGGTATAGTCAATTTTTAACCCTTTATTCGAATCTTTAGGAAGGAGCACGGAAAAACAATAGAAAAATTAGTGTGTCAGGAAACCTGTATCAAATACTTGGATTTTATTTACAATTTTATTATTGAGAACTTTGATTTTATTTACGATGTACAAGTAAATGTTAAACACATGGCTAAAATTTTGTGTTGTTGTTTTTGTTTTTTATATGTTTAAATTTCTTATGTAAAAAAAGAAATTTTAAATAAATTTCTGTACTGTGCTCAATATTCTGAAAAGTGCAATTGATATAATTCACTCTTAATCTCATTTGTTCTGATCTTACTTTCTAAGACAGCTCTAAATAAATTTATTGCCTGCAGTAATTAACAATTCCAGTATTTTATTCATATAAACTCTCTCCCAGCATACTGCTATGTTTGGGTTTCAACAAAGGATAAAAATAACTGTGTAATTACATATAATAAAACTGTACTTTAAGCTCTCTCTATTTGCATTTTATTTATGATCAAATATTAGTCCCAATTTTAATTGTTCTAAAAACCTATAATGGAATTTTCGTGTTAATTTTAGAGCTGAAATGGATCTCAGATGTCATCTGGTTCCACACTATGTTTGGATATTTATGTACATTCTTTTGATAGAAAACTATTGACATTTTTCTTCCACATGTATTTCTGTATTTTTCAGGGTCTTTCAAAGAATATATGCCAATTTTGGACTTATTACACATTCTAATGCAAATCAAGATACATACAGTGTGTTTTTTCTTTTATCTACCATGTACCAATAAATCAGCCCTCACCTTATTTTCCCTGCTTTTAGTAATGAAAATATTTATTTTGCCTAATTTTTTTAACTTTAATCACAGTATCATATAAATTTAGGCTTTATTCCATAATCTTTAAAGTTTCCTCAAATAGTTATGCTACCTTTTTCTATAACATTATTCATTTAAATTAAATTTAATAAATAATACTTCTAAAACAAATTATAAAATATATTTCATCATTTCAGTTTTAATTTATTTCAATTACTTTAGTTTAATAAAATGCAAAAAAAAAAAAACAGTTTCAACTTTTGTTTTCTCTATCTAGTTGGTATCACAACCATAATTCTAATCATGTTTAATGTTGTCCTTTGGAGTCTATGTCTAAGGGTAACTGAAAACTGAGAATTTCTCCCAACCAACACTCCATATACACACTTCCCTCACCCTCACTGCTTCAATTCTAGTTCAAGCCCTTATTAACTAACTCGTAATTGGGGAACAAAATAATGTCCTGCTTGTACTCCTTAAAGATTTGCAGTTGCTGAGCATCTTCCATCTTTCTAATCTACTCTTTTTAATCATTTACTTAAAAATTACTTATGATTTTTAATGCTTAAAAAAATAAAATCCAGTTAAGAACCTAGTGCAGTGGATGAGAGAGGTCTTGGCAGGAGCAGAGCTGCCACTGGGTCCCGGGGCTGACTGGACCGACTTCTGGTGCTTGGCAAGCCCACTAGAGCCACAGCCATGTCCTGAAATGAAATGATTTTTGATCCTACTATAAGCAAGAAGAAAAAGAAGAAGAAGCCTTTTTAGATGTTAGATCAGGAAGGGGATGCCCAGACAAAAGAAACCCAACCTTAGAAACAAAAGAAGTGAGCTAGAAGTAACTGAGGACAAAAATGTAAAAGTAATGAAGAGGACAATAGGAAAAAAAAATGCTTCTGATGATCTAGATAACTTAAACTTTTTAAATCAAAACAAAAAAAGAATAAAGAAACAAACAAACAAAAAGATATTTGATACTGATGAAGATAAATATGTAAAGGATTCTAACATTGAAAGTGATGTTTCAGAACCAGCTAAACCAGAGGATGACCTTGACATTATGCTTGGCAATAAAAAGAAGAAAAAGAAGAATGTCAGGTTCCCAGATAAATATGAAATTCTAGAGAAAGATGAATCTTTGGAAATTATGACAGCAAAAAATATAATGGTATCTTGAACTCAGCAACCAGACAGGCCCTGCTGGGCAGACTCAGAAAGAGACTACACCTATGAGGAGCTGCTGAATCCAGTACTAAACATCATGAGGGAAAAGAATCCAGTTATGGTTGCTGGAGAGAAAACTATTTGTCATGAAACCGCCACAGTTCTCCCGGGTGGCAACAACAAAATACCTTTTCTGTCAATTTTACAGATATCTATAAACTGTTACATCATTAGTCCAAATATTTTTCATTTCTATTGGCTAAGTTAGGTACAAGTGGTTCTATAGTTATAACCAACCTGTAAAAGAAGGAAGATTTCAACAGAAAAAGAAAATATTTTGAGAAAATATATCAAGAAATATGTCACCTGTCACACATGTCACCTACACAATCCTCGGAAAGGACACCAGACTATTTCTTACCAAGTAAAACGTCATTCTCAATGCTCAGTTGCCAGCATCAACACTGCCTTCTAGGTTGTCATGGACAAGTGAGGACAGCTCTGTACCAAAGCTAGCTAATTTGCTAATCATCACTGATTCTTCAGTGTGTTCTGGAGATTTGGCTGTATAGGTTTACCATCAGAGTGGGTATGCCATTGATTTAAATACAAGATAGAAAAGCTGCCAAGCTCACTGGTGTGTGACTGGTTGGTCTGAAATCCTCACAAGGTGTGGATACTCAAGCTATCGCCATACTCATTGTTCAACAATTGCTTTAACAATTGTCAGAGAAACATGATAGAGTAAGGCAATGCAATTTAAAAATTATTCATAGACTTCTGTAAAAATCAAGATAATTAAAAGTATAGCAGTGATTCTTTAAAAAGAAAAATCAAATCTAAACTGCTTTGCATGTTATACAAAGTCTTCACTCATCTGTTTCATGCTATCTTAAACTGTATCCTCCCTTTCCCATTATTACCTGTTGTCTTAGTCTGCTCCAGTTGCTACAACAAAATGCCAAGGACTAGGTCTTTAAATTACAGAAATTTATTTTTCACAGTTTTGGAGGCTGGAAAGTCCATGATCAAAATGTCAATTAATTTGGTTTCTGGAGGGAGGGAAAGGAAAAGGGGGAGAGGGAAGGGACAGAGAGAGAAAAGGCCAAAGGGAGGGAGTGGGGAGTATGAGTTTACCTCTCTGGCATCTCTTCCTTGTAAGATTAAATCTATCGAATCTTGGCCCCACCCTTTTGACCTCATTTAACTTTAATTATTTTTTTTAGTTTATATCTTCAAATACAGCCATATGAATCTGGGAGGACACAGTTCAGTCCATAGCATTTGGCAATGCATTCTACGCTTTTAATCACAGCATCCTATATGCTGTGTAAGGCTCAAACTTTTTCCATCTCATTTTTCTCTACTTTTTCCACATCTGCAGCTTTATCCTGATCTTTCTAAGACCTAAAATTACTCTCTAACTTTATCTGAGAAAAACCTTTCTGTCTTTAAAAATTCTGCTTAAATGATCTGACAGTCAAGACACCACACTGGGGAATTTTATCCAGCTTTATCAATAAACTGGCTGTGCATAATGAGCAAGTTATTTAGCATTCTGTTTATTTCATTAACTTTCAAATGAGTACGTTAGCCTAAATCATCTGAGCTCCTGATGGCCTATAAGTTTATGATTCTGTACAAAGCTCTCTCAAATGGTCTCCTTGGGCTTTGATCTCAGTTACCTTCATTTTAGACTCCAGCCTATTTGTATCTGTATCCAAGTTAGCTGTCTATATTTGGTGTATATATTTGTGAATTCCTTGAAGGCTACAGCACAGTGCATTTTTTTGTCTCCTTTCCCAAAAGTATCAATACATGTTGAATTAATTTTAGTTCTTTGAGCAAATTTTAACTCAAATTAAGGCTGAAAACTACTGAAAATCATTAGACAAGTTACTATTATACTTATATAATAATTCTAATCACAGATATTGGGATTTCTTTTTGAAGTGTTAAGAATGAGGTGGGTGACAGAATGAAAAAAAAACTTTCCAAGTTTTTAGGTGATGGCATAGGAATACATTCATATCAATGACACTATTCAAGATAGCAATAGAGTTGGAATGAAGACTGAATGTTCTTTTTATTACTTTTCCCAATAAAGAGTTTTTCACTTTTGTTTGCTAAGAAACCAAGTTGATGTACTTGATGAAATAGTTATACTAGTTATCACTTATATAATGATGTTTATAGTTAAAAATAATTATTTTTGGATATCATTTACTTAAATATTGAGTGCATAATACGTAGTAAATTATAAAATTAAACTCTATGTATTAGAACACAAATTCAAAAAAAAATCAGACATATTTTTCAGCAGTCATGCTTGGAAAATTATCTCTCAAAATTCTGTATTGACCTCCAAAATAATAAACATAATGATATCATAGAATAAAGACCAACATAATTTTTAAAAAATGAGTAACTGAAAATAAAAAGTGTGGGAAAAAAGCATAATAACAGCTAAAAATATCAGCATTTCAAAAATCACATAAAGAGTAATAAGTAAAAAATGACAAATATAGCAATAATGGTATGGAGTTTTTAGGAGTAAAGCAAGAGAAACCAATCAGTAAAAAAGATTACTGACCAATAATATAAAATCTTATGTAAACTCAGCTGTGAAGACAATCAACAGGAAGATGATAAAATTGACCCTTTATTTTTAACTGCCTACTCTAATATATTGTTTGGTTTCTGGATGCAGTTGAGCACTGTAAGATTGGTGAAAATCACTATGTGTCATTATCTACTTTGATATAGGTACTTCTGTATGTCCTCCATTTCTAAACTAAGGCATACCTTTATAGGGTAAGCTTATAAACTTAATGCTTATTCTTTCAGATGGCTATGGCTTTGGAAATGAAGCAGATGGTTTAGAACCTCAGCAATTCCACTTATTAACTGAGGCTTCTTGGATAACTAATGGAAAGGAAATAATGCCCGTTGTTTTTACAGGCATTAAATGATATGTGTAAAGATATTTAAGAGAACATATACTATATATATGCAATAAAAATTTAGTTAAATATGAACTTGAAATTGAGTACCATATTTTTTTAAGTATTTTAATATTTTTTGATGCCCAAATAAAGACAATTATAAAAAGACATTTAATTTGGGTTAGGTATATTTTATGCCATAATTACATCCTTTTGTCCATTTTAAACATTTACAAATGCCACAAGAAAACAATTTTGAAAAATTCTATTACTGAAAAATATTTTTTTACTCAAAAGGACCTCAGAGAAAAAAATCTAATATTTTAGGGATTGAGTGATGTCATCAATAATTATCTAAAACATCTAGTTATAAGAATTTCAATGCCATTTATAGTTCTTGACATTTTCTTCAGTGATTGATTAGAGAAGGCAGGCAATTATAGTCATTATTTGCATCAAAACAGGTGAAGAAACATGGATCCTAATGGTGTTATTTAACTCTAGAAGTTCATGGCAGCCATCTAACTTGTCTTTCTAAACCATTGGCAGATGATTACAAGAGGCTAGACAATTTTTTTCTGTTCTGTAGTATCATTAGTTACAAGTTTCATTTATCATGACTAGGAAATTGACATAGAGAACATCCATATTATGCAGCCTCTAAGGAATTCTAGAAAGGATGTACATGTCAGTGGAAGACAACTTCTTGGATTTTACTACGATTGAGGTTTTTTTTTTTAATCTGTGCTATATTTGATGAATGAATTTATGTAAACATCTAAAATAAGACTATAAATATTGGAGTAAAAGCAGATATTGAGTTACAGCATGTATTTTCAGAATATTTTATTCTTTTAGTGTAATAGGCATAATTAGTCTCATTCATCAACTGCAATTCACTTAAATTATTTATTAATGTCTATTGTTACTGTTACATTTTGATAATATCTGCTAGCTGTCTGGACCTAGAAAATTATATGTTATTTTATTTAATTCTCAAAACAATACTTAAAAATAGCCAATATCATGACAATTTTACAAATGAGAAAACTAGGCTGGTAAAGCTAGTTAATATAGTCAAGGTTAAACTATGACTAAGTGTTATGGTTAGGATATAAACTGGAACTCTTTTGTAATTCCAGTTATGATACTTCATTTACTAAAGTAACACTATTATGTTTATTTTTTAAAAATATTTCTTGAATGTCAAACATGTTAAACATTAAGGTTTCTAAATATGTGACATAACATTCAAGTGTACAATGTAATGATAAACATAAACTTTTTTATTAAGAAACTGTTGCTTAGAATAGTTTTAGATTTACAGCACATTTGCAGAGATAGCAGAAAGTATTATCTATACCCCACATTCACTTTCTATTATTATTAACATCTTATATTAATAAGATATATTTGTTACAATTAGTGAATGAATACTGATACATTATTATAATAAAATTTCACACTTAGTATTTACACTATGTCCCTTTTCTCTTCCAGGATGCTATCCAGGATACCATATTACATTTAATCATCATGTCTTCCTAAGCTCCTCTTAGTGTATTCCTCAGACATTTCTTGTTTTTGATGGCCTTGACAATATCAAGAAGTCTGGATCAAGTATTTTGTAGACTGCCCCTCAGGAATTTGTCTGATATTTTTCTCATTATTAGACTGGAACTATGGGTTGCCATAGTTCATTCAGGCTGCTATAATAAAATATCACAGACTAGGTGGCTTATAAAAAACAGAAATTTATTTATCATGGTGCTAGGGCCTGGAAGTCCAAAATCAGGGTGCTAGCATGATTGCAGACTTTGTGTTGTATCCTTATTTGGCAAAAGGGACTACTGAAGCCTCTTTTATAAGGCATTAATTCCATGGAAACTTCATGACTTAAACACCTCCAAAAAGCTCCACCTACAATACCACCATCACCTTTAGGTGCTACGATTTTAACAAGTGAATTTGGGGGGACATAAATATTCAGACTGCAGCACGTGTTTTTGCAGAGAAAGATCTCAGAAGAAAAGTGTCATTTTTATCACATCATATCAAAATGACTTACCATTTTTGATATTGACCTTGGTCATCTGGTTGAAAATAAACCTTTAAAAATAATTTAAATCACTGCAATAAATATTTAAAATAGAAACCTGAACTAAGGCATGGATAATAAGAGTAAGTAGAATGTAAATTGTATTTCTTAATTCCATAATAATTGTTTCCTTGTTCCATCATTTACAGAGAAAAAGATACTATAGTCTACTCATGTGATTGTGAATTTGTCTTTTTCTTACTTTTCTCTGATTTTTAAAAATATTTTAAGCTTATATTAGGTTCATTCATATTTAGAATTGTTACATCTTCTTGGTGAATTTAATACTCTGATATCATAAATTGTACCTCCACTTCTATACATCTAATAATACTTTTCTTAAGGTCTACTGTTTTGTTATTTATATAGCCACTTCAGCTTACTTTGAGTTACTTTACATCATACATATTTATTTTAATCTTCTACTTTCTATCATTTTATATCCTTAAGTTTAAAGATGTGTTTTTTGAAACTAGCATGCAGTGGTGTTTTTATTTGTTATCTAGGCTGTGAATTGTAATTTAATTGTAGCAGAAATATGTAATGTAAGTATTCATATATTTGGTCTATGTCCACTACCTTCATAAAAAATTTCTTTATATTTCTTTTTTTTCGAACCACACTTTTTTACTACTTTCTCATCTTTTTTGGATTAGTTATAATTTTTTAATTATTCCATTTTCTCCCATATTTGCTTGTTACATAAATTATTTTACTAAATATCATAACCATTATCCTAAAAAATAAAACATACATCTTTTCATATATCAAAAGTTAAATTTACTCTCTATAATTTTCTTTTTTCCAATATATTCCAATAACCTTTTGCGTCACTTATATGCTATTGTTGTGTATGTTTTAATTCCAGATATTTTAAACCCTAGAAGACATTGTTATTGTTATTATTGTAGTTGTTACTCTGCTTTTACTCTTCAGTAAAATAATCTTTTAACCTTTTCTGAATTTCTATCTAAAATATTTTCCTGATGCTTGAAAAATCACCTTTTATTATTTTTTATAGCATGTATACATATGAGAAATTCTTTAACTTTTCCTTTTATTTCACAATTATTTCTTGAAAAAAATGTGTTTTTTTGTTGAATATTAGATTGACAGATGCTTTTTCAAATTAATTTATATTAATAAGTCTCTTGTATCATGACTTTTGTTGAAAAGTCATTGGCAATCTAATTATTCTTTTGATGTTCATGTATCTTTTTTATCTGAGCATTTTTCATATTATTCTCTTTGTGCTCAAATTTTATAAATCATTGTAAAATGGCTGAAAGTGATTTTTTTTTTTAATCCTGTTTTGTGTTCAGCAGTCTCCTTAAATTTGTGACAATAATATTTGGCAGAAAAATATTTGGTCAAATATTTCTTCTATCTTATTTTCTTTTTGCTTCACTAAGATTGAGTAATATGCTAAATATAGCTTCTTACTGTATTGCTATGTCTTTCGCTCTCTCCTCTCTATTTCATATCAATTTTCTTTCTATCTTTCAATCCCAATATTTTCTTTTGACTTATTTTCAAGTTTATTATTTTTCTTTTCTATATCTCATCTGTTTCTTAAGTTTGGTTTCAGTATTCCCTTGTATCTTTTGGATCTTTTTAGAGTTTCCAGTTTCTTTACAAAATGTTAGTGAACATATTAAGCATGGTTATTTTAAAGTCTGCTCTTATATAATGCTGTTACTAGAATGATTATAATTTCACTATCTACACTGGTAACCTGTGACTCTGCCTTAGTTTCTATCATTTCTCCTGGGTTTTGTTCATCACATCTCATCTCCTCATGTGACAGACTATTTTTGATTGAGGCCAGGTATTCTATATAAAAACTATGAAATAATTTAATGTTATATTTCTTAACAGATGGTTCACATTTGTTTCTCGTACAGGGTTAAGAGCACTAACACTTCAGGATAACTTTTAGTCAATGGAAAATTGCATCACAGAGGGTTTAAGAGTTTATTTTCTGGAAACAGACCTGAAATATAATGTTTTGGGGGCCACTTCTATAGTATCTCTAAGCCAGCAATTTTGTTTTCTTCTATTGTTTGTTTGGAAAGTGAAAATAATAATGATATTCTCTTTTTAGCACTGATTTAAAGGTTTACTGAAGTGTTTGGGGGATAGTTAGCATTCAAAAATATTATATTACAGTTTGTATTACTATTGATTATAGTTATTATTATTATCATTACCATTTGGTCAATAGAGGTTGAATTGGATCTTTGTTCTAGGACTGAATTGAATATTTTGAGTTCTGAATTTTAAACCTACTCAGTGAATAAGAGACATAAGAATGGATATTATTGAAAATAGCTATATATCTTTTCATTGATTATTTCTAATTAAACACAGGAAGCAAAGTAAGTTCCTACGCAGTTGTTTATGTATTTTACTTTCTATCAATCTGTCTCATCTTTTCTTGCTCTCTATTAATGTGTATCTTTCTTCTTTTTCTCAAAGTACTGCTGCATCTTCATATGATAATTTTTTTTTCAAATTGGTAATAACTATAGTTAACACTGTGTTTTATGGTACTAAGATGGATATGTTCAACCTATGTAACATAATAAACATATACCTCTTTCATGGATAATTTTTATAGTTTTATAATGTTAAAATGTCAGTTAAATACTGGATTTCTGGTTAGTAGTAAATTTAAAAAGTGAATTGAAATGGTGACAATTCTAATGTTTCTATTGGCCACTAAGTCACTGATGAATTTTTAAAGTTTTAACCACTTTTTTAAGAAGTTAAATTAAAATTTTTAACTAACTTCAAAGGAACTGTAGAAAGAGTACATTTGGAAGAAATAATGAAGAAATTTATTACATTGAGATTAATTTGTTTTTAATTATAGCTAAAAAAATTCAACTCATTGGTCTTTCATGTGAGGACAAATTTTAATGAAAATGAAAATGAGAGGTCTTGATAACTTTTGCAAGCTTTAGAAGATAAAATTTTATTACAGCTTAAGGAAATAATTTTAGTAAAAAGCAGATGTATAAAAAGAACAATAATTTTACAAAAGCCAGGTTATAAAAAAGTTGTCTTAACATGCTCAAGTAATTTGTTTTAAAGATATCAAATAGTCAAAGGAAAGAGAGAGACAGTGTCTCAAGAGGACATATCATTGAATTTCTCTTATATGTAAGACACTGCTACTCTTTGTGTAAAACTCTATCAAGTTCTAAACACTTTTGCTTACATTCTTTTATTTAATTCATATAACTATTGTACAAAGGTTAATAGTATATTTTTGTCAGTATCAGTAAATAAGAAAATGAAGACTCTGGTTGGTTGTTTTCAAATTCACCCAGTAATTATTAATGGAATTGTGACTCAGGATTATGTATTTACAGCATACCACAGAACCTTTTTTTCTGAGTACTATTCCCTTATGGAATATAATTCTCCCCAATTTTTTACTATTAAATAGCTATTTGCTCCTGATTTACAGATACCTGTCTTTGTTGTTCATTTATTGTTATGGGTTTTCTTTTGTATGTTTGTTTTTGTGTTTTGCCTGAGATGAATTTGCCAAATGAGAGAGGAAAATAATAAGTCTCAAAGAGAAGGTGATGTGATAAAATGTAGAGCTAGTATCTTCTGTAAGAAAAGTTTTTAGTTAATATCTGTAAATGACATAGATAAACAAAATAAATCATTTGATAAAAATGCATGATCCTGAATTAATATTTATAAGTTAAATAATATAATGACTAAGATTTGTTTAAAAATAATTCAGGACAAAGAATGTGAAGAAGGTAGATGGAATAAAATCGGAGAAATGTGGTAACTATAACTGTTGAAGCTGGATAATGTGAACATCGTTATTCATCTGTTACTTTCTCTACTCTTGTGTATGTTTAAAATTTTTCATAACATAAAAGTTATTTTGAAATGCTACTATGAATCAAATTTTCTTTATTAAAATCAGAGGCAGTATTATTTGTTGTTGTTTCTTAAATATTCAAGTAAAAAAGTAAAGCTAAGTTTTTGTACTTATGATGCACAATCATTACCATCAGAAATTCTTATCTTATTCACTGTTTAGAATGACCTTACGTTCAAAACCAGCAAGTTTTTACATTAAAATAAAATATAGCAAATGAGATAAATTAAGAGGAAAGAAAATAAAGTGAAATCTAAGATCACCAACAAACCATCTCTCATCCACCTATCTGTCAGAGGATTTGCTCCCGAATGTCACTTAATTTTCATGCCACTGAGAAAGATCAGAAGAGAAATGACATTGGAAGGCCAGACACTAGGAGAACTGTCACTATTGTATTAAAGTAAAATAGCCTTTAGTTCTTAGGCTTTTTCTCAATTTTCCAAACTTAATGCCACACACTATCCAGCATATCAATGCATTTTAAATCCAATGTTTTCACTCTAAAATTTTTTTAAAAATAAATTTGTCAACTTCCAGTGTTTTTTGAATTTAAAAGAAGTAAAAAAAAATCAGGGGAGAACTAAAATAAATGTTACTGATATATTAGAGAACATTATCCATACTCAACATGATATTCTACTGGAAATGTCCTCTAAAGATGCTAAAATTACTCTCTTATAATCATTTTCTCTTAATTTTTATAGAAAATCATGGTGTTTCAAGTGCAGTGATATATGGGTACAATAATAATTTGTGCTGACAGAGTAAAGAAATACAAACTGCTCAAAACTGGCCAAAGAAATTGAAGGTAACCAGCTCATTCAAGGCTCTCTATCATCATACTTTCTTCTCACTGTGCATGTAAATGGAATGTGAAATAACCCAAATGGAAAGCTTTATCTAAATCTACTGTGGTCAATCTGAAATAATAATAAAATGTCTGATGTGTCAATTGCATGTGTTAAAATTCTGAACAGTAATAACCTGAATTAGAGGACAAAATTAAGTAATTATCAAAAGGTCTTCCAAGTGTTCCTTGGGCTGATGATTGTATGTGCATCCTCCTCATATATGTCAAGAAGGTTTATAATTCTCTCATAAAAAGATAATGCCCTTGGCACAGCACGGCTGGCCAGAAAGGAAGAAGGGAGTGTTTGTCATTTATTGAATGAGAATTTCAAGACATTTTTATACTTTCATGCTTTCAATTTTAAGTCTAAAATTTTGACTTTAGTTACTCTCTGAGAAATTGCATGATTTACTTGAATATTTAACACTTACACTAATAAAGGAGTCTTTTTAAAGTACAAAAGCAAGTCAAAGTATTAAGCTAAGATGCCAGTTTCTTTTCTATGTTAGGATTTTAGAGGAGAAAAGTTATATATAGAGATGAACCAGAAATAACATGATAACACAACTTATTGGGATATTAATTCAATAAACTATGTGTGCTATGCATTGTTGACAAGAAAAAGTAAAATATGGTGTTTAAAAGGGCCAATTTAAAATGAATGGTGTGCTTGAATCAACTGGCTCACCAAGGGCAATTTTGTAAATCAATTGTTAAACAAATCATTATCAAAATTTAAATTATATAAATAAAATTAAATGAATTCTGTTAGTAAGAAATTTAATAAATACCTAAAAGTAATTATTTTCAAAGTATTTTATTTTGTTTTACTATTACCTATACTTTTGGGATTCTTTATGTCTATTGTTCTTTATGTGAGAATATCATAATGGTGTGCCACTGCACATCTCTTCCTGATTCTATGAGCATATCAACAAGACATCATGTTGATTTATTAAAATAGAATGTGATGGAATTATTTAAACCATGATAATCAACAAATACTATAAATTAGTGCTGTTTTTCTTAAAGAGCTGATTATTAACATTTATCAACACATCATTACACTCTGAATTTATGAGAATAAGATAAATATTAGTACACACAAAAAGATTTTTATAAGTAAAATATAGAAAAAATATCTATGTCTAGCTGAATGTTTGCAAAATCTTGACCAGGCCACAGAATAAATCAACCTTTCCAGTGTCATTTATTTGGAAACTGATATTAGGAAATTTGAAAAGATTCCCCAGAACCAAAAGTAGAAGGGACTTTCCTCTGGTGATGGACAACAATTCAAATAACTATATTTAACATTATAATCACGCTATACAAATATTAAATATATTGTCACATGACAGCAGGAACATTATTGATCTTCTGCCTGCCATAATGTCGACCCATTCTTCAGCTCAAAGCTCAAGGTTCTTTAGTGATTTTCTTATAAATTTAAAACTCTTGAAAGCCCTCAAAACTCAATTATCTCCTGATGAATACTATAGATCTCCCCTCCCCAACAACACAGTTTGGTACATTTCTTTTGGAATTTATTAGTATTCTAAACTTATTTCAGTCTAAAGCTACAAATTTTTGGAAGATCACCAAAATACAAGACACTGTTCCCCAGTGTAACTGTTTGGTAGAGGTGACTAGGATATAAGGCAATGAAAGAGAGCAGTCATAGTCAGAATACAGATAAACATGTCATTACCTATATCTTGTGCTTTCTCTGTGAAATTAACTGATACCCAACTTCCCAGAATCTGAACTCATATAATATAATCTCTGAGGAAATTTATTTTTTTATTTTAATTATTTTCCACTCATCATCCAAGTACTTTAAAGCATATCTATATAAAAGAAATATCGAGTGCTAAATAGACCATTTACAATAAAACTAAAACATTTTAATTTCCATAAAAAGACATTATATTTTAATTAGATGTTAAGGTAAATGGAAGTAACAAAACAGTTACTCCCTTTGTAGAAACAGCTTGGTGAGAGCCCTAAAACACTAAACTCCACTCCACAACACCTAGTCCACTGCATGTAGCAGAATTGGGCCCACCATAAAGAGTTTAATTGCTGAAAATGATAGCTTGAATATTATGTTGTAATAGAATAAAAACTAATAAAATTTTATACCACATCTTTAGTTAAAGCAATAATACAATTCCTTGAGGTTCATCAGAGACAATTTTTTAAAATAAACATCAGAAATTATAGCAAATCTCAAGTAAAAATATACACAGAAAAACCCACACATGTCCTTTTTATAAAACTAATTCTATCTTGCTGGTTTAGTGCTCTATATCAGTAACTGTCTATGTCTTTAATTTAGATGGTAATTGAAAGGGCTTTTCAGCTAAAATATTTACTATGAAGCCAGCTTAGGTGTCTAAATTCCCAACTATACTGCTTCATTCCTTTAGAATTTTTGGATTTTTTTTCAATTTTTTAATTGAAATACTTATTTAAAAAAAAGTGCATCTTCTTATCATTGAATACCTTACCATATATCTATGGGATACCTATGGGATCAGTATATTAAAAAAATATATTGCATACCAGTGAGAATACCAAAAATAAAGCATGAAAAAAAAAAGAAAGAAAGAAACTCTTTACCAAGAGCCAATTAGATAAATGATTGCTACTCTCAGAAAGGAATTCTGATTGAATAGCTCAAATAATTCCTTTATCATTTTAATTCAGTTGATGTTACTTTCAGAGAAAATTAGACTATTAGAATAATAGTAGACCTGGGAAGTCATATGAAGAAATTGAATCTCAGAGGGATTTGCAATGCTAGAGCTGGATCTCTGGTCCAATGTCAGAAGCTAAAACTAGCCATATGTATCCACTGAAGTAGGGAGGGGAGATGAATATATGGAACAATTTGAGTGCACAACTGTCTTTAGAATAAATCTCTCCAAAGTTTTTAGAATAAATCTCTCCGAAAAGTTTTTTCTAATACATCTGAAATTAGGATGTGAGTAGATGCTATGCCTTCTTATAATGCTCTATCACAGTAACATGATAAAATACTTCACTAGTCTATTTCATTATCTATTGCTCTCATTTTCTTTCACAAAAGAGAAAATATTGTTCTCCATATACATTTTTAATACCATATATGAAGATCAAAGACTGACACATAGTAAACCCTCATTATATATTTGAATGAATAAATGAAACAATGTTCTTAACAGAATTTCTTTTAACAATAATGTTAGCCTAAATGAATAGCAATGTAATATTGGTTAAAGAAAGTCTGACAAAGACAAAAGATAGAATATTATCCATACATTAAATGATGATGTTAAAAAATACTTAATGACACAAAAATTACTTGCTAATGTGTCAAGATAAAAATAGGTTTACCAGGCAAGATGTTTTAATTTTTGTAAATAAATATGTCTATAAAGATAAATATCATATATTAATAATTATTTCCGAGCTCTGGTTTTATTTTTTTCTTGTCATTGTTCTGTTTCAAATACTTTGAAAATAGTCAACAAGTGGTACAATACAAATTTAATATTTCTCCCAAAACAAGTTCTATTAAATAATTAACTTATACATGCGGTATGTAATAATGAGAAAATAAGTCATCTACCAAGACTTTCTATACTTGGCATATTTGTATAATGTCAAAACTGTAGTGATTTTAATAATTTAGATTATAAATGTGGTCTTATAATCTGGATTATAGCTTTCAATTTGGAAATAATGGGCTAAAATATAGTGGTTTGGGAGGAAATTCATTTCCCTGAGCAAAAGGTGGTTATGCCCTTTCTCCTGGATTCACATAAATCTTTGCAATCTGAGAACCCACTTTTTCTATGTGAATAATTTCTGCTCCCCAGTTTGCTATATGGTTAATTGAGATAGTGTCTTATCATAGGCCTTACATAATGCGATAACAACTAGCTCTTATTATTATCGAGCTATCATTATTTAAACTGAAAAAGTCAAACTAAATTGAAAACTAAGAACTAATAGATGTTAAAAAAGAATTTGTAACAGAGGAAGCACTTGGAATTATAAAGAAAAAATAAAGATAAAGCTCATAGCAATACTTATGATTTCATATGTGTATTTATTAATGAACCAAGAATAGAAGAAAAAAACAAAAATTGGAATGTGACACATAAGGTAATTACTAATCTTCTGTTCTTACTAAAACTTAATAGACTGGGGTTCATGCTTTTTATAAAGTGGAAATAATGTTATAATGGAGAGTAATTATTTCAATCAAAGAAATCAGAAAACAAATTTCATTACTATCATTTGTTAGCAATTTATTTTCTAGAAAATTAATTTATCTCTCTGAATACTCAGGAAAAAATAGAAATAGCAAAGATTTTATGAGAATTAAATTCATTCAAAAAGTGGAAATTGGTATAAAGAGCAAAGATAGTAATATTATTTTTAATTTCTTCTCTCTTTGGGAAGAAATAGATTAGAAATAGAGAAAAGCAAAAGTGTAAAATTTAACTTGTTCAAAAGTCCCCAAACAGGCAATTTGTAGTGAAATAAATATGAAGACAAAAGGAGAAAGAAACAGAATGGATAATATTGTAGGATTATTCTGCACACTTAGAAGCAAAATAGCAAATGTATTTCTATGGAACATAAAACTGACCTAAATGCAAGATATAGTTATGATGAAAAATTTCAAGTCCCAAGCCATCTGCCAGGAAGCTAATACCACTTAATGTCAAGCATCTGATAAATAGCTAATGAATTTAGTACTTTACTTAAGCTGATGAAAATAGTTTGCCACAATGCTGAAATAGTTGAAGTATGAATGTGAATTTGTCAAGGGAGCTGCTTAAATCGGCCTCATCCAAACAGGGCATCTCCATTATCTAAACTGAAAATATGTGAAAATGAATATCATTCCTCTTAATTTTCTCTTTATTGGTAGACTTCTTAGAAAAATGTGCATGACAAATACACAGAACATAAACATATAAAGAGGTAAAAATAAATTTAATTATGTAAAAATAAATTTAATAATTGTTTAAGAAAAGTAGCTTGGGGAAAAATATATATTAGAATTGTCCATTTAAAGTCTATTAGAAAACAAAAATGTTATATAAATAATTATTCATTCATTTATTCATTCAAGAAAAATATACTAACTGAAGAGCCACATGTAAAAGAATGAAATTGTACTAGTATCTTATATCGTACACAAAAATTAAGTCAAAATGTATAGACATGATGATAAAACTGAAACATAAAACTCCTAGAAACAAACAAACAAACAAAAAACATAGGCAGTAAGCTCCTTAATTTAGGTCTTGATGATTTTTTTTTTAATCTGACACCAAAAGCAAAAACACTAAAAGCAAAAATAAATAAGTGGGATGACATCATACTAAAAATCTTTTATACAGCAAAGGAAGCAATTAACAAAATAAAAAGGCAACCTGCTAAATAAGAGAATACATATGAAAATCATTTATCTGATAAGAGGATAATATGCAAAATATATAAGAAACTCATATAACCCAATAGCAAAAATATTCCATTAAAAAATGGGTGGAAAATCTGAACATTTTTTTTTCCAAAGAAGATAGATGATCAACAGGTACACAAAAAAGGTGCTCAGCATCACTAATCATTAGAGAAATGCAAATCAAATTATAATGAGGTATTATCTCATAAATGATAGGATGGCTATAACAACAACAAAAAAGAAATAAGTATTGGTGAGGATGTGGAAAAAAGAAAACACTTGGTGGGAATGTAAATTGGTATTGTCACTATGAAAAACAGTATAAAGAGTCCTTGAAAAAATTTAAAATAGAACTACCTTATGATCCATCAATTTCACTTTTAGGAATTTATCCCTCTCCCTGAATAAAAAAGCCTAACTCAAATAAATATGTATTTCCACATTTATTGCATTTACAGTAGCCTAGACATGGAAGCAACCTAGGTATCCATCAATGAATGAATGGATAATGAAAAGGTGGTATATGTATTCATAATGAAATATTATTCAGCCATAAAAAAATACAATCTTGCCATTTGGAAAACCATGGTTGGCCCTCAAAGGCTAATTATGCTAACTGAAATAAGTCAGGCAAGAAAAACAAATACTATACTATCTCACTTTTATGTGGAACCTTAAAAAATAAAACTAAACCCAGCTCAAAGATGCAGAGGACCTATTGGTGGTTTCCAGAAGTAGAAGTGGGGTGGGGAGAAATGTGTGAAGATTGTCGCAAAGTACAAATGTCAAGTTATAAATTAAATAAGTCATGGGGATGTAATGTATAGCATGGTGACTACAGTTTATAAAGTTGTATTACATATTTGAAAGTTGCTAAGAGAGTAAATCTTAAAAGTTTTCATTATAAGAGAAATAATTGTAATTATGTAAGGTGATAGATATCAACTAGACTTACTATAGTGATTATTTCACAGTGTGTACACTATCAAATCATTAAATTATACATCTGAAACTAATATATATGTCAATAATACTTCAATTAAAAATATTTTTGATCATTTAAGGTAAATAATTAAGTGGTTTCTTTCCTTTAAAAGCCTTAAAAAAGATATGAAAATTACAATTAATATAACTTGCTTTGCCAAATGCTAAGATTTTAGAAAGTAGAAAGTACTTTTAAATAATACATTAAATTCAACAGATCAATAAAAAGTTTTTGTAAACCAATACATTTTCTTCATGTTTGGTATTTGATTTTGTACACTAGTAAATATGTTCAGAGTCAGAAATGTGCCCAAACACATTTCTAGACAGATATAGATATTTATTCAAATATACTAGCCCTGCGCTATGAAATCTTTATTCAAAATGCCATCTCAAGGGTACCAAGTCTCCAGGACATAAGAATCAAGACAAGAATGGATTTGTGATGGAAAGGCTCACCTCAGATGACAACTACCAATACTCATCAAGGGCAACTGAACTATTAACAATGAACACATTTGTTATTTCTTTGGAAATTGCTCTTGACTTTATATTTGAAAGAAAAGAATAAGAAAGCACACCTTATTCCTGTTGTCTAAATCTCTCCTGAGAAAGTAATTCAAGCTCGCCTGTGTGCGTGTGTGTGTGTGTGTTCATGTAGCATGCAAGAGGTTGAGGGAGACAGAACACAAAGTTTTCAAACTTTTGTGATCTCTGGATCCTTTTGCACTCTGCAAATCCCAGCAACAAAACTTCTATTTTTGTGGATTATACTTATACCATATTTGAAATTCAAACTAAGTAATTTATCTATTTTAAAATAACAGTAATAAGCCCATTACTAATCAACATTAACATGCTTTATCAAAAATAACTATATTATCCAAAACAAAAAGAAAGATGGGGAAAATAAAAAGCAATACTGAGAAAGAAGAACAAAGAAAGCTAGAGGCATCACACTTCCTAATTTAAAGCCATAGTTGTCTGAACAATATGGTACTGTCATAAAATCAGACACATAAACAATGGAACAGAATCAACAGCCAAGAAATAAACTTATGCATATACAGTCAACTAATATTTGACAAGGGGGGCAAAAACACTCAGTGTAGAAAAGATAATCTCTCCAATAAATAGTGCTGGGGAAACTGGACATACAAATACAAAGAATAAAACTGTACCCCTACCTTACACCATATACAAAAATCAACTTGAAATGGATAAAAATTTAAATATAAGACTAGAGACCACAAAACTCCTAGAAGAAAACAGAGGAGAAAAGCTCCTTGAACGTGATGGTAGCAATGATTTGTTTGGATATGACACCTAAAGTATAAGCAACAGAAGCAAAAATCAACAAATGGGACTATATCAACTAAAAAGCTTCTGTACAGAAAAAGAAATGGTCAATAAAATGAAAAGACAGTCTATGAAATGGGAGAAAATATTTGCAAACCACATATCTGATAAAGAGTTAATAGCCAAAATATATAAAAAACCCATACAACAATAGCAAAAACATTAATAATGCAATTAAAAAATAGACAAAAAATCTGAATAGACATTTTTTTTCAAAGAAAATATTCAAATGCCCAACAGGCATATAAAAGGTGCTCAACATCATTAAACATCAGAGAAATGTAAATCAAAATCACAATGAGATATCACCTCATGCATGTTAGAATGGTTATTATTTAAAACAAGAGATAACAAGTGGAGAAAAGGAACACTTGTATACTACTGATGAGAATATAAATTGGCACAGCCACTATGAGAAACAGCATGGAGAATTCTCAAAAAATTAATAATGGAACTACCATATTATCCAATCATTTTATTTTTGGGTTTATATTCAGAGGAAATGAAATCACTATCTTAAAGAGATACCTGAACCCTCAAATTTACTGTAGCATTATTTACAATAGTCAAGAAACAACTTAATTGTCCATCTACAGATAAATGGATAATGAAAGAATATATATAATGGAATATTACTGAGCCATAAAAATAAGAAAATCTTGCTATTTGTGAATATATGAATGGACCTTGAGTCAATGACAAATGACAGATGATCTCACTTGTCTGTGAAACTGAAAAAAATTGAACTCAGAGAAACAAAAACCAGATTGATAGCTACCAGAGGTTGGGTGTTGGGAGTGGAGAAAATGAGTGAAGGTAGTCAAAGGTACAAAACCTTCTTGTTATTAGGTAAATAAGTTCTGGACAGGTAATGTACAACATGGTGACTATAGTTAATAATACTGTATTGTATATTTTAAAGTTGTTAAGAGAGTAGATATTAAAAGTTCTCAAAACAAAAATAAATTTTAACTATATGAGTTGATAAAAGTGTTAACTAAAATTTATGGTTAACATTTTACAATATGTTAATATATCAAATCATTATGTGGTATAGTTTATATAATGTTATATATAAATAATATCTCAGTAAAGCTGAACAAATAAAAGTGAAAATTTTTCTGATCAGTAATTTCTGGAATGTTTTTTTAAACTTCATTAGATTTTACAATAACTACTATCTAATCTCTAGTATGTATTTGTTGTTTTATTACAGTGAATTAAAATATATGTTTTAAAGATAAAGAAGAGAGTTGTATTGTTTCAAATCTTTGGAAATATCTGTAAGCTCTTACTTAATAAGAGACAGCATGATTACCATATCTGCTTCTGCATTCAAACTTTTGCTATAATAGTTTTGGTTGAGTATATTAAGAAAATCCGTCGTTAAAGACATAAAATGGTAAAAGTATTTTAATAATCTTTCCAGGTAATGTGTGGATATTATTTTTTGATAGTACATCAACAGTTGACAAGTAATAATTCTTTAAAGTTGCTTACAATGTGGAATATTCAAGCTTGTCACTCATTTGAATAGATTTTCTACCCATGCATGATTTTATAACATATGTATCATTTGCTTGGAAAATTTTACTTCGCTGTGGTATGCAGACTTTTTAAATGTTTACAAATTTCATTATGTAATAAATATTTTTTTTAATTACCTGTTAATATTATCACAAATATAATCAGAAACGTCAGTATGGGGAAGGTGTTAAATTCACAGTGGCAGAAACATATTTTTCAAAATCCTAATTTTCACTTGAAAGTTCAACTTTTCCAGTGGCAGCAAATATAGTAAGTTGTTTTTCTTGAAGTGACAGGCTCAAATTGATTTATTCAAAGAAATAAAAACAAAGTCTGTCAATACTCATTTGAGTAAGTATCATTTTTCAGTCTTTCAAGTAAAAGTGATATTACATGAACAAGAGCAGCTAAATTTCTAACTAGTTCAGCTTCTAATTCAAGCAATCTGACATGTGCTTTCCTTTAAATCTGCTACCTTGATTCCTTATGCAGAGAGATAGCTTTATGCGTACTTCCCATTTTGTCACACAGGATATTAGACAGATATATATTCAAGGGTTGAGGTTTAATAAAATTTTTAATTGCTTCTACTTCATCAAGAATGTTCCTAAGTAAAACGAGCTTTTTAAAAATTATTTTAATGTAATGTGCGTGACAGTAAAGAACACAGTACCTGTTAGGACACTTTGTTGTTACTGTCTTGATTCTTGCTGAAGCACCAGCAGTGTCACACACCATTGTCTTTTGCTCTATCAGTGCAAATGTCAGTACAATAAAAAGGGCAAATCATGTTTCGTATTATTATGCAAATAGATTAGACCTCATGGACCTGCCTGAGAATTGTCCTTTAGAGCTCTACTTCGTCACAAGGCTGCATACAAGCATCACCTGAGAACTTTCAAAGACTACTAGTGTTCTGGCTCCACTCCAAATTTATTAATTTGTTCTCTGGGTTGGGCCTCTGGCATAGATATGTTTTAAATCAGGTAATTTTAATGTAACCCAAATGAGAACAACTACTTTTGAGACTAGCAAAAGAGAAAAGGAAATAATCTACTCTTTTTTGGTAAATAAAGCCAAGTACTTTGTGAAGCTCTATAAAGAATATAATGACCAGCTGCAGGTTTTTTTTTTAACAATTTGAGTTTTTTCTTTGATTCTTACTCCTAGAAGCCTGGCATCTCTATATATTCCTAAACGTAAATTTTTTATGGTGTCTGAAAGATTTGAGAAAAGAAATTTTACAAAATTTTTAACAGAACAAAAACACCATTGTAATAATTCAACAATATACCCTAATATACATATCAATAGTTATGAAAAAACCATGAAGATTCACTCAAGATAAAGTCGATGTTTCTATATTTTTATTTACAAAATATATTCTTTTTTAATGTTATAGAAAATACCTTAAATTGGTTCACTTCTCTGGCCCTCCATATTACCCTCTGTAAAACAAGTAAAGTAAGTAGTTGCTGGCACAGCATGCTGTAGAGAGGGCCATAAAACCATTTCTGCTCCTCTCCTCAGATTCAAGCAGTATGTACTGAATATCCACTCAATGTTGGAACTTTATCCATTTGACTTAGGCTTTAAAGTAGATTTTACTTTCAAAAATAATTTTTCTTGATAATGCTAAAAGAAAAATGCTTACTAATCCTCAAAAATGAGCTAATCAGAAGCTTCCTCAGTGGACGTTAAACCAGCCTCAAGGAATGAAACCCACATGGAGTATGTTGGCTTATCCATTCTCTGTCATCCGGGATCTTCTTTGTATCAAGTATTGTGTTTAATGTGGAATTATTAAATCAGATTTCTCTCTCCTATTTGCTTTTTAGCTTAGAGAATTTGAATTTAGGTTGGTACTTAGGCTTCTTTTATGAGAGGTACAATTCTAAAAATAATAGCCAGAATTTACTAATTATTTAAAGATTATTCAAATGTATCATACAGTGATCTTTTGAGATGCCATTTAGTGTATTATATTGTTAAAAAAAATTTTTGCATCCTGACAATATATATGTATGTAGTTTGAAATCAAATCGTTTTTATTCACCCTAATAAAAAATATACTTTAGATGTAGGTGATTAATATCTTATAATTATATACTTTAAACAGATTTTTAAACTAATATTCTCTCTTAACTGGTGTCACTTTAGCCATCAATTTGTTTTTTTACATTTTATGACATCTATTAAAACAGCTCTATATCTTCTCATCTATATTTAAAATTTTTGAATGAGTAGACTAGGTCACTCATTTGCCTCCCAAGCACACTGAATCCACTCTGCTACTTAGTATGTATCTATACCAATTAGCTCATAAACAACTGGTGAACAGGGGAATTGTGTAGCATCATGTGAAAATTATAATGACCCATATGAATTTTTTCTAGGCCAGGGAAAACAAAATGGCAAGTAGTAGAATTAAATTTTGAGGAGAAAAGAAAGCCCTTTTATTATACTTAAGGAAATTTAAAAAGATTCCCATCATTTCTTCTTCAGTGAGGTGCACTCCAGTGAAACTCTGGGCAAAGGAAGACTGAAATTCCTCCTGTATCCACCTTAGCAGTAGCCCCACTGTCTCAGCTCTCTGCATCTGCACAGGCTCTGTGTCTCCATGTCAACTTTCCACGCTATTGATTTTATGTAGATAAATATTCCAAAAGGCAGTCCTTAGCCACTCTAAGCTTTCTGCCTGGATTATACAAATTATTTCCAAAAATGTAATTATTTATAATTTTTGTTAGTGCTCTGTTCACAGAGTTGCATAGCTTTTGAAAGATATATCCCACCCCTTTTCCTAAGATGCCCTATTATCTTTAATGATTAACAAAATGCATGAGTTTTCAGGTTCACATGAATAATGTTATAGAAGAATTTTCCTATACCTGGCTTAAGGAAAATAAATGGTGAATATAGGTTAATCAACATTTAATTTTTTTGGATAATTCATGGTTAGACTTTAAAAGTCATTTAGTTATAAGTCAGAATTCCTTTGTTTAAATTCTTATTACAATATTGTATGCATTCTATTCTAATCTATTTACTTTTGGAGCATTCTATTTTATTGGTTAGAATTAATTCTGGTACAAGGTTATTCTTTGTGCTATTAATATCCCCTTTTAAAAATATTTAAAATATCATGTTAAACAGTGAGCAAAATACAACAGTCATTTTATATTAACACATAATCAGTCTTTTCACACATTATTAATTAAATTAAAGTCTAGTTAAAGTTACAACTCTGGTCAGATAGTCATTATTTTTATTAAGAAAAATATTTCTAAACATAACTCCTTCTTATGAAAATACCTATTTCACAATATTCACAGAAACTATACTGCTAGACTTTTTGTCCCCTCAAGGTTATATCATTTTCCTTGCCAAGAGGAGTGAAAAGAGCTGCATACTGTAAATGTTTGACCTCTTTTCCTCAAGAAGAGAAGAAAAAGGGGGAAAATGAAGAGGTTGGTAATGCTTTAGGAAAGAAAAGCACAGAAAATCTGTGCTTAGCAAAAGCATGTATGGTGCCCTTGTGAGAGAAAAATGTGTTTTAATGCAGCCATCAAAATTGAAGTTATGAAAGGGCAACTTATAGAGATTGATTGAACATGTTACATCTACTGTTAAATTACCCATGAAAGGGAAATAAAATATTAGCATCCATTTGCTAAAGTCACCTTGTATACACTACATGCAGGTCTTGGACAAGACAGTAAAGTAAATCAATATAAAGTAAATCAATCATATTCTCCAGAAAAAAAAAAAGAAAAAGAAAAAGAAGAAAAAAGAAAGAAAGAAAAGAACAAGAAGAAGAAGTAAAGATATATCTCATGTCTAAGAAATTAATGTGGAGGAATTGCAGAAGCTGAGGCAGTTTGCTTGTTCTACCTTCCTACAAAGTCCTTAAAGGCCTTGTCTCACAGGCAGATCATACATCCTAGGCAGAGCACTTGAGACACAAGCTGCTAGCTGGGTACAACAACTTTATGTATTTCAGCAATGCTCAGATGCAGATTTTGAACATTTTAATATATATGGGATTGTAGTGTGTCTTTTGATAGCCTCTCGTGACTGTTGTTGGAAAATCATTACATAATTGTCATTACTGTGCATGTGTAAACTTGGCCATATTTTTACTTCAATTTAGTTTTTCATGCATTGAATTTAATTGCTATTTACAATGACTTCTTGGGTGATGTCTATAAGCTTTATTTTCATACCATCTGTAATGATTAAGAAAGTGCCAACATTGAAACTTTTAAACTGCCAGCATCTAAGAAGAAATTCTCAGAGCCCAAAATTGAGCACTTCATGAAATGTAGCATTATAATTTCTGAATACACAGAAGACAAAAATGTGCAGAAAAATTATATCTGTTAAGAAATCATTTTACCATAGTTTAGTTGATACCACTGTTTTTCTTTTTTAGGATGTTCAATAACGGTGAAATAAAAGCATAAGATTTGATAAAGTACAGTATTTTTGAGGAGAGGATTAACAATCTTCTGTAGCAGTGGATATTTAACAATAGATAATGATCCCTTTTCTTGCCAAGCTTTAACCTAGCATTATTTAATTTAACCGTCTCATTTGTAAATAAAAAAAGATAATTTGATATTTTTATCACACTTATCACCTTAAGAACATTATCCTTCTTGGTTCTTGGTTCTTAAAAACTGCTCATGTTAATAATCACCAAGGGTGAGAGGGTGAGAAAAAGCTATGGTTAATTTCTAGATCTTTAATAATAAAGAAATCCTCCTCCACACTTTACTAGACAGCTTACAAAATAAAGTGGTTGTCAGATAGTTTACCAATGCCAACAAATAAGTGATATATCTGAGAAGAAATAACATCTCTTTAAGACAGAACATTTTTCAGAAAGAGAAACACCTGTTGTTATCTCTTCTATTCAGTCAGCATTTATGAGCTTATCTATCAGCCAAGCACAGCTCTAAATATACCATTGCTCATACAAATACACCAAAATATTTTATAATGCACTATAATACTCTTTTCAGAGGTATATATATCCATCCCCTTATTCATAGCAGTGAAGTTCCATCTTCTGGAAGAGGAGAAAAATATATATTCTCATGGCACAATGAGGGAGTCGCAAAAATCAAGTGTCAAATATCTTTGTACTCTATTTGAAATATCTAAAATGTTTCATGAAAATGAAATAAGAAACTTGGAATTTTGGTCATCAGGGCCCATGCAGCTGGCATGAAAATTGTGGTATTCTATGCCTTTTCCCAGGAATTTTCTGCAAATAACAAGAATGAGAGGAATCTTTTGGCATCATATTATTTCTGAGAAAATATTTTTTGTGTTTAAATGTAAAAGTCATCTCTAGTTGGCAACTTAAAACAGATCTCTGTTGAACTTTCTGAGAAGCAGCTCAACAATAAATTTATTTATGGTTTCTTAAGTTGACTAGGTAGGAAAGCACCACTAGATAATATCATATGATGGTAATAAACTTTAATGAGCATATAATTGGCTCTGCACAGGATCAAAATCTTAAAAAAAACACAAATGCCCCTGTAGATAGAAATAATTTTCAAATTTATAAATTTCAGATTATGCTATATACCTGGAACTAACATAATAGTATATATCAATTTTATTTAAATTTAAAAAAGAACTTCAAGATTTAGATATTGAAACTTCTTTCTCTCTGTTGTGACAACTCCACAGACACAGGATGAACCCCACCGAAAATTTGGTTCAGATATGAAGACTGAAGACACCACACACTCACCAAGAGAGTATGAGAAACTTTTTCTAGAGAAAGCTTTGTTATGGATCTCAAGCAAGTCTGAAAATAACATAAGAGAAAAAGGCTTAGGGAATTGTGGGGGTTTAGGGTATGGACTGAGGGCTCCCATGCATAATTTACCCTTCCTACCTGCATCAAAGGAGAGAGCATCAGCACCTTCTTATTAGCTCATTCAGATATGGGACAGAAGAGGTAAAAGGAATATTGAGGTTTAAAAGATGTCAGCAAACATCAAAACATAGACTCAAACTACTTATTACACTTTCCTCGCCCTTTGTGACTTAAATTCTCAGTCTCAACTGAGGCCAAATCTTTTAGTTTGACTAGTAGTAGTTTGCTTGCTGTTTATTTCTTCCTTCCTTGGCTCAGTGGTCTTGTAGATGTCCTTGCAGTTAGTCAAAACTCAGTCAGGAAAACAAAGGACATAGCAGCTGGGCTTGATAAAGAGAATTTAATATCAGTAACCAGTTACAAAGATGTTGGAATCACTGAGAAGCCAACCTGAAGTTGGTGAGGGAACCCAGAAATGCGGAATAATGTAGAACAGAGGCAACCCTCAGGGACTGAAAACTTCAGAGGTGGTATTGTCCATCATGGAGTTAGAACCAAGCAGGAACACAGACACTGCCAGAGACACCAACATAAACAAAGAACCCAAGATAAAGAAGCCAAGAAGCCATTGAAATTTAAGCTTCAGGGCTCATAAAAGGGACCTTAGCAATGTGTTTACATGGTCATTAGTTGTAAAATTATTAACAGTAAGAAAATTTATAGGCAATATTAGCTGCAGTTGGTTAAAATTATGGCCTATTTCTATTCTAAGTTTCTCATCATCACATTTTCATTCTGTCATGGGAATGGCTCCATAATTTGGATCCAACTAACAGAAAGTGGAATTTGAGTTACCACTAGCGGTCTCAGTGAGATAAAGTATATGGCTTGAAGCCACTTTCATGTATTATTAAGTTCATGGCAGCCCTCCTAGTATGTGATTGGCCTCTAGAAAACTCTCTAGAACTTATGATGTAGATTTATCTAATGTCATAAAAAGATAGGTTACTTAATATGAAAGTGTCCTAGGGTGCACAACACCAAGTATGTGGGAGATAGGAGAGAAATTCCATTTGCAATTTATAGAGACAAAAACTACTTTGTGATAAGTTCTAATTGTCAACCATAGAAAATTCTAAAAAGATAGCAAGGTTGGTATAATCTAAAGAAAACAGAAGTTCTCTTTTTTTCAGTAATGGATACATTATACAGTGTATACAATTACAAATGTGCAATACATTTTAATAAAAATTATATAAAGTAGAAAAAATTGGAAGTCCTATGTTTTTAACACATAAATCTATGCTAGTACTATAAATAGCTGAAATGTCTGCATATTAAATCACATTTTGTAAAAGAACAATTTTTGATCAGCTTTGCTAGAGGAAAGACTCTAAATAACATTGTCCTTTGTTTAGAAAAATAATAACAAAATCATTCTTATATGAAGAAGTGATTAAAAAGTATGCAGTCAAAAGTCACAGAAAAAAATATTATAGAGGTATAGCAGTAAATTAATGAAAATGTTTATATATTTATTTTGACTTTATTTTGGCTTTTTGTGATATTTGCCAGCTTTTAAAATTTATTAACTTATAGTCATTTATTTTCCAATTCTAAGTAAATATTCACTTTTGAATATAATTTTAATAAGACATTTTATATTTTTTTTTGAAGAAGGCTCAAAAAATTATGTAACCTTCAGGTCCTAGAAAACTTTTATTCATCTCTGCCATAAAAGAAATCTCTGACTTCTGTCTTCTTTTTGCCCTGTATCTCTTATCAGTGTTAACCATCGACTGAACACAGCTGTGGGTTAGTCGCCCAGGGAACCTGGGAAGAGCAGGTTGCTGGGTCAACCCTCTGAGATACAAAGTGCTGCAGAAGGGCATGAGGGTGGATGGAAAAAGAGCAAAGGCGATTGTCAGTACTAGTTATTCATTGCAAACTATATTTTGGAAATAGCTTTCTGCTTTTCACTCTGTCTCTCCTGGCATGAAATATAGGAGTTGAACCAGAATTTCCCACTTTATTTCTCAAATTCCTAAAACAATGCACAAGTTCAATTCTAGTCAGGTTCAGGGTGGCTGACCCATTTCAGTAATTCCTTTTAGCAGAGTTTAAAAAAGATTTTTTTTTTAAAAAAGAGGAGGAAGAATAGGATGAAGACCCAAATTCATCTCTGAATGTCATTTTGAGCATCATTTAAAATCTAATCTGTTAAAACATCCAACACTTTCCTGAATTATAATAACACTCACAACATTTATAATGACACAACTAGCTAAACTAAAAAAGACCTTAGTTCCTTAAAATGGGTCTAAAAACTTTAGACTATCTTGCACATATTTATAATGTCTTCCAGATAATAAAAGAATTTCTTCAGGACAAAAGTAAACAGAAAATAAAATTCTGGGAAAACATGGTAGAGTGAGAGATGTTCTCAAATCTCTCCCTTGAAACAACAATAAGCTGAACATTTAAAAATCAATGAAAAATACCCAAACACTAACATGTCTGAATGTGAGATGTGTGCATAAGAGCTACCACAGGTTAGAACCTTTAGTGTTGGGCAGTGGACTGGGACAAATAAGGAAGCTACCTCTTGTAGCCACCAGAGCTCCTTGCAGGAGGACGGGGTGCTGAAAGTGTTGCAACTTTCCTGATCAGCATTGCCTGGAAGTGCCAGGATTTTTCTATGCAGCCAGCATAAGGGCTCAGTCATCAGGGCAAAAAGTGGAGAAGCGAGACTGGACAGCACAGAAATAATTGATTACTACCAGCCCTGGTTGCAAAACAGAAGCTAAGCAGCAGCCTCTAACCCGCAACACAGGGGAACACCCCCTTCCAAGACCACTCACCATGGAGACCCAGGGGAATCTGAGCAAACACTACCCAAACTATTGCTAACACTGACAGGGAGTGAAACTGAAAGTAGTGAGTATGATTAAAATCTACAAGAAAATAAAAGACCTTAGGGTTTATAAAAAGTGGGGATCCAAGAGGTTTAGATGCCAACTACTTGAAACCAAAAGAAAAACACTTTCTTTGCAACAGGCTAAAGAGATAATAAATCTTCTTTTTGGAAAAACAATAGAATACACTTCCATTAATGCTCAGGCACAGCAATAGTCCATTATACACCATGAACAACCAAGGTGACAAGACATCTCAAAAAGAAAGAAAAAGATCTCCAGAAAATGAGCTTACAGACATAGCAGTATGCAACTTAAGTGACAGAGTATTCAGGATGGTACTTCTGAAAAACCTCAGTGAGTTTTGAAACGTTATATCAATTTCAGAAATTGTAAAAACAGCTAGATGAGCAGAGCAAGGAGATTGAAACCCTCAAAAAGAACCAAAAAAAACTTCTGAAGATTAAAAAAAGAAACACTGTAAGAGCTGAAAAATGAAATAGCAAGCTTGGGAAATAGAGTCGAACAAATGGAGGAAAGGATCAGTGATATCAAAGAGAGAAATCTAGAAGTAAAGCAGCAGGAAGAAGAGAGAAACTGAAAAAAAATAATAATAAAAGAGAAATACAAGAATTAGCTGATACCATCAGAAGAAGAAACATAAGAATAATGGGCATTATTGAAGGTGAGGAAATAAAGCAAAGACTAGAAAGCATTTTCAGACAAATAGTGAATGAGAATTTCTCGAATCTAAAGAATGAGCTGGAACTTGAAATTCAAGAAGTAAGCAAAACACCAAATTATCTCAACCCAAAAATGCCTTTGCCAAAACACATTTTATTAAAGTTATCAAAAATCAATAACAAAGATAGAATTCTCAGGACAGTAAGGAAAAAAAAATGATAACTTATAAAGAGAAACCCATTACATTATCATCAGACTTCTCAGCACAGGCTTTACAAGCCAGAAAAGAATCGAATCAAATATTTAAACTATTAAGTGAAAGGAACTACCAGCCTAGAATAATGTATCCACTTAAGCTCTCCTTTTGATATGAAGGAGAAATTAAAAACTTTTCAGACATACAAAAATTGAGGGAATTCACCACTACAAGGCATGCATTACAAGAAATTCTGAAAGGAGTCAGCTCACCTAAAACAAAATAACCACAAAAAAATACATAATTAGGCAAATAGAAGTAGAGGAATGCAACTCTTACTAAGAACAGGATATTATAAGCTTAAATACTAAGAAGAGAATTGCTATAGCAAGATAGTAATGAACATTCAGCATACATAGAAACAAATTGAGATAACAATGGCTAAAAAAGGGAGAATTCAAAGATCCAAATTTGCAAAGGGGAAAAGAGATAAGGCACACATAGAAGAAAATGGACGACTGTATATATATATATATATATATATATATATATATATATATATATATATATATATACAGAACTCTTTTTTATATTTGTAATGGTAACCACACACCATAGAGTCAGAACTGATATAAAACATAAAACAAGAAGAATCAAAGGCATAACCCACAAAAGCCAACCAAAATAAAGGAAACAGAAAAACAAGGACAAGGAAGCGATGGATACACCGAGCTACCAGAAAGCAAAAGATAAAAAGGCTATAAGAAGACCTCATATTTCAATAATCATCCTAAATGTAAATGAACTGAGCTCACCAATGAAAAGGCAAAGAGTTGCAGAATTGATCAAAGACCAAAACTCAACCATATGCTGCCTCCAGAAGATACATCTCAGCTCCAAAGACAAATATAGATTCAAAGTGAAAAGATAGAAAATATTTCAAGCAAATGGCTTTAGGAGAAAAATAGAAGTAGCGGTACTAATACTGGATAAAATAGACTTCAAAATCAAAAAGGTAAAGAAAGATACTGAGGGGCACTTCTTAATGATAAAGGGAATCACGCATCAAGAATACATAACACTTATTAATATCTCTGCTCTCACTCAGGGAGCCCCGAAATATGTAAAGCAACTACTAACAGAACTGAAGGGAGAAACAGAACAAAACACTATAATAGTAAGGGACCTAAATACCCCACTGTTAGATATGGATAGATCATCCAAACAGAAAATCAATAAGAAAATAACATCCTTAAATGACATGTTAGACCAATTGGATATAATTGACATATACAGAGCCTTCCATTTAAAAACAGATGCTTATACATTCTTCTCTAGTGTACATGGGACATTCTCCAGAATCAATCACATACTGGGACACAGAAATATCCTCAGCAAACATAAGAGGGTTAAAATCAAACCAACCATATTCTCTGATCATAATGCCTTGAAACTAAAGATGAACTGCAAAAAGATGTCAGGGAAACCACAAATACATGGAGATTAAACAACATGCTACTGAAGAATAACTGGGTCAGAGCAGAAATAAAAAGAGAGATCAACAAATACATAGAAAAGAATGGTAATAATAGTACAACATATCAAAACTTTGGGGACATGACAAAAGTGGTCATAAGAGAAAGTTCATATCATTACAAGCCTATCTTCAAAAACAAGAATGAGCACAAATAAACAACCTAACACCTCATCTTAAAAAAACAAACTAGAAAAGGAAGAACAAAATGAGGCCTACAGTCAGCAGAAGGAAAGAAATAATCAAAATTAGAGCAGAAATAAATAAAATTGAAAACAAACAAAAAAATAGAAAATATAAATACTACAAAGAACAGGTTCTTTGAGAAAGTTAATAAAATTGATAAATTCCTGGCTAGACTCACTAAAGAAAAATGAGAAAGGACACAAATAAACAAAATCAGAGATAAAAGAGGAGAAATTACAACTGACATCGCAGAAATACAAAGAATCACACAAGAAAACTATGAAAAATTATATAATACCAAATATAATAACCTAGAAGAAATGGACCAGTACTTAAAAAAATATAATCTTCCTAGACTGAATCAAAAGATCTGGAAAATCTAAATAGACCGATCAGCAGTATGAAAATTGAAACAACCATCAAAAACCTACCAAAAAAAAAACGTCCAGGACCAATGGCATCACAAGTGAATTCTATCAAATATTCAAAGATTTAATACCTATTCTCCGCAAACTCTTCCAAAAAAATCAAAGAGGAGGCAATACTTCCCAACTCATTTTATGAGGCCAATATTACACTGATACCAAATCCTGATAAGGATAGCACAAAAAAAGAAAACTACAGATTGATATCTCTCATGAACACAGATGCAAAAATCCTAAATAAGATACTAGCAAATTAAATACAGCAACGTATTAAAAGATTATACACCACGATCAAGTGCCCTTCATCCCAGGGGCACAGGGATGGTTCAACATATGCAAATCGATTAATGTGATACACCACATAAACAAAATTAAAAAATAAGAATCATGTGATCGTGATCATATTAATAGATGCAGAAAAAGCCTTCAACAGGATGTAGCATTTATTTATAATCAAAACACTTAACAAAATTCGTATAGAGAGCAAGTACTTTAACATAATAAAGGCCATCTACAACAAACCCTCAGCCATCATTATATTTAATGGTGAAAAACTAAAAACCTTCCCTGTAAGATCAGAAACAAGGCAAAGCTATCCACTGCTATTCAATATAACATTGGTAATCCTAGAGAATGCATTCAGGCAAGAGAAAGATATAAAAGGCATCCAAATAGGAAACAAAGGCAAACTGTCAGTATTTGCAGATGACATGGTTCTTTATATAAAAAACCCTAAAAACTCCAGAAGAACACTACTAGAAACAATAAGTAAATACAATGAAGTCTCTGGATACATAATCAACATTCAAAAATTGATAGCATTCTTATACTCTATTAATGAAGCATCAGAAAAAAAGGTGGAAAAAATAATTCCTTTTGCAATTGCAACAAAAAAATAAAATACCTAGGAATAAATTTAATGAAATATGTGAGGGACTTATATAATAAAAACTACAAGACCCTATTAAAAAAAATCAAAGAGGATACCAAGAAATGGAAAGATATTCCATGTTCTTGGATTGGAAGAATCAACAGAGTTAAAATGATCTTATTACCTAAAGCATTATACAGATTTAACACAATCCCCATCAAAATCCCATCAGCAGTTTTAAAAGAAATGGAAAAAAAAATATCATCAGATTTGTATGGAAGCACAAGAGACCCTGAATTGCCAAAGCCATCCTGAGAAATAAGAATCAGCCTGGAGGCCCAACATCAAATTATACTACAAAGCAACAGTAATCAAAATGGCATAGTATTGGCAGAAAAACAGACACACAGAACAGTGGAACAGAATTGAGAGTCCAGAAGTAAACCCATATTTATACTGGCAAATAATTTTCCACAAAAAAAGCCAGAAACATACCATGGAGAAAAGAAAGCCTCTTCAATAAATGGTGCTGGGAAAATTGGAAGGCCACCCACAAAAGAATGAAACTAGGCTGTTGTCTCTTACCACATACCAAAATTAAGCCAAAATGGATTAAGGACTTGAATATAAGACCTGAAACAATAAAACGCATAGAAAAAAACATAGAAATGAAACTCAAGGATCTTGGACTTAAAAAGGATTTTATGAATTTGACCTCAAAGGCAATGGAAGTTAAAGCTAAAATAAATGAATGGGACTCCATCAAACTAAAAAGCTTCTGCTCAGCAAAAGAAACTGTCAACAAAGTAAAGAGACAGCCATCTGAATGGGAAAATATAGTTGCAAGCAATGCCTCTGATAAGGGCCTAATATCCGAAATATACAAAAAACTCATAAGACTCAATAACAACAATAAAAAAATCCAATCAAAAAATGGGAAGAGAATCTGAACAGACACTTCTCTCTAGAGGACATACAAAAGGCCTACAAACGTATGAAAAGATGCTTAACATCACTAGCTATTAGGTAAATACAAATCAAAACCACAATGAGTCATCATCTCACAACTGTTAGAATAGCTATAATCAACAGGATAAGTAATAATAAATATTGTAGAGGAGGCAGAATAAAAGGAACCCTTCTACACTGCTGGTGGGATTGCAAATTGATACAGCCACTATGAAAAACAGTATGGAGGTTCCTCAAAAAACTAAGAATTGATCTACCATACTCCCTCTACTGAATATTTACCATAAAGATTTGAAAACTCATATCCAAAAAGATATTTGCACACTGATTTTCATAGCAGCATTATTCACAGTGGCCAGGACATGGAATCAGCTAGAGTGTCCTACAATAAGATGATGATTGGATAAAGAAGCTACAGCAAACATATACAATGGAATATGAGTCATAAGATGAGATGAAATACTGCCATTTGTGACTACATGAATAGACCTTGAGATAATCATGCTAAGTAAAATAAGCCAGATTGAAAAAGTTGAAAATCACATGACATCACTTATATGTGGAATATAAACCTAAAAGCAATAAATGAACAGGATAAACAGAGACTCATGGACATGGACAATGGAATAGTCGTTACCAGAGAGTAGGGGGTGGAGGAGGAGGAAAGAGGTAAATGGGGTAAATGGTGTCAAATATAGGAGAGTAGGGGGAGGGTAAAGTGGGTAAAGGGGATCAACTATATGGTAGCTGAAGGAAACTGAACTTTGGGTGGTAATCACACATTAGAATATATAGAATATTATAATGTGCACCTGAAAATTTTATAATTATATTAACCAATGCTACCCCAATAAACTTAATAAAAAGGCTGTTTAATTTTATCACTTCCAGTTGTATTTAGAGATGGTTATGGAATTTATAACCTAGTTTACTTTCAATTTATATATTTAAACTAATGCCAGAAAAGAAGTGGAAAAGATGTTTTATTACCAAGGAACTCACACGTCTGTGTTGAAATTAACACTTCAAACACTGTTGTTTATGAGCAACTTAGTGGGAATGGTTTATTGTAAAATAATATTGGTTTTACAAAATAAAAGAAACATCTACAACTGAGAGTATTCTTTCATGAACAAAAATAATTAAATTATGAGTAAAATTTTAGTTTCTCGTGAATTACATTTTAAATGATGACTATATTTCTATTTTAAAACATCCTCAATTCAAAGGACTTTAAATGTTGGTTAAAAAGAAAAGAAGAAAAATACCAATATTTTGTATAATGTTTTAATCTAAATGTGTGATTCCAAATGTGAACAACAGCACTATTATACAAAAATGATGAATTCATTATGTATTTAGAAACACACATGTTACTATTACCTCTGGGGTGATGTAAAATTCCACATAGCCCTAGAAGCATGGGGGCCAGGGGTCGTTGGTTTTTCCTCACAGACACAGAAAGAATTATGTGTCAGTGAAGGTTAGAAAACGTAAGATTTAATGAAAGTACATTTTAAAAGAAGACGGGCCACATAAAGGAAGGCTGCAGCCTTGTAGAATTTGGGAAGTAAAAAGATAAAAGACAGAGTACGCTCCAAGGGAAGGGCAGGTTTTCAGTGAAGAGAGCTGTAACAATGTGAAAGTGGAGAAGTCTGTTTATATTAGAGCCATAATGGGAGATCCATATATAAGGTTACCTTGACTGACAGTTGGCTGCCCTATAACACTTTGCCTACTGTGCATAATCTTATGCAAAATTCAGTTTGTTATAATTAGATTTATGAATTTCTGGGCATAGGCATGATATTATAATGATGGTATAATGAGGCTGAGGTTATGGGCAGGTTAGGTTAGTACTTTCTTCACAAGTGTCAATGGCTAGTTAAGCCAGCAGCTTTTATAGCCCTTGTGCCCAGGATTTCGGTTAATTTTTAATCCTAAAAGGGGAGATGTTTCTGGAAGGTCCTTAAAGAAGGTCTTCAAAAGAGGTTTCTATGGTTCCTGAGCTCAGCCTTTGCTCTTGTCACTCCTATCTGCCTAACTACCTAACATTAATATCTACAATGTGCTAGACATTGCTGAGGAATATATATAATCTCCTTAGAACGATTATGCGATCATTAGATTTTTTTTTTTAATTTTACTATCAGCAAAATAAAAATCAGTAACATTAAGTGATTCTCTTCAGCTCACAGAACTACTAAGTAATGGACTTGAAACTCAAAAAATAAAATATTTTCTTTTTTCCAATATAGATTGTTAGGTAGATTAAACATGAAAAAAAATTGTATGTTTTTTAATCGTATATATTAACTGTATAAATATAAGTTGTTTCTCTTAAGAAATGTCATTAAAATCATACTTTTTATAAAAGAGAATCAAATTTGGCTATAGTATTTACAAAGTCCTCGATCATCTCTCTCAGAGACTATATTCATACATTTCTGAGGCCTCAATCCTGTCTTTATTTGTCAATATTCGAAATGTTGCCTAAAATTTTGTTTTTAATTCACTTTCTTTAAGTCTAATTCGTTAACCACATGCATCAGAATTACTCAGGGACCTGGGCAATTAGGTGAGAAAAAAAAGGCATGTAGATTGCAAAGAAAGAAATAAAATTATCTATACTTGCAGATAAAGCGATCTTGTAGTAGAAAATCCTAAGTAATCTACATAAAAGAAACAATTAGAACTAATAAATTAACTCAGCAAGGTTGCAGAGTACCAGATTAATACACAAAAATCAGTTTTGTCCATACACCAACATTGAAAATTCCAGAAGTGATACAAAGAAAAAAATTCTCTTTAAAAAGCATCAAACATATGATAAGTTTAACAATAGAAGTACAGGAGTTGGACACTGAAAACTATAAAACATTATTAATAAAAATTAAAGAATATCCAAATAAATGGAAAAACATTGTATGTGTACCAATCACAATATTAAGATAGTACTATTTCTCATATTTACTTATAAATTTAAACTAATTCCTATCAAAATCTCAGCTAGCTTCTTTGCAGAAATTAACAAGATGATTCTAAAATTTATATGGAATTGCAAAGAACATAGAATAACCCAAACAATCTTGAAAAAAATACAGCTAGTGGACACACATTTCCAAATTTAAAACTTAACACTGATCTGCAGTAATCAAGAGTGGTGCCTAAACAAGAATAAAGATTAATGGAATAGAATGAGTGCCACAAAAGAGATTTATGTTTATTGTCAATTAACTTTCAACAAAAGTACTAAGACATTTTAGTGAGAAAAGAATAATCTTTTCAACAAATAGTACTGAGACAACTAGATATCCACATACAAGGGGATAAAATTCAACTCATACTATGCATTACATACAAAAAGTAACTCAAAATGGATCATAAAAGTAAATGTAAAAGTTAAAATTATAAAAAAATACAGGTAAAGCTAAAATTATAAGAAATAAATCTTCATGATCTTGAGTTAAGCAATGGTTTCTTAGAAAAAAAAAAGATAAATTGGACTACATTGAAATTAAAAATGTGCTTCAACAGCCAACAGTAGGAAAGTGAAAAGACAACCGATAAAAAGTGGAAAAAATATTTGTGAATCATGTATCTGATGAGGGACTTTCATTCCTCATGTATAAAAAAGTTTTACAAGTCAATGATAAAAAGAGCAAGTTACTTAAATTTTGTGCAAAAATATTTGAAAAGACTTTTTTTCAAAGAAAATATACAAATAGCCAAAGCACATGAGGATATTCTCAACATTTCTAGTCATCAGAGAAATTCAAATTAAAACCACAATGTGATATCATTTTTATACTAGAGTGGTTAAAATGCAAAAACAAAGAAAGAAAAAAAACAGTTACAAGCATTTGTTAAGATGTGAACCTTCACACATGCTACTGAGAATGTAAATAATACAGCTACTTTGAAAAAACAGTCAACAGTTCTTCAGTAAGTTAAACATGACGTTACCATATGACTCAATAATACCACTTTTAGATTTATACCCCAGAAAAATAAAAACATGCATCAAAACAAAAATGTACATAAGTGTTCATAGCAGTGTTATTTATAATAAAAAAGTGGAAACAATTTAATATACATCACCTAATGAATGGATAAATTAAATGAGTTATAACTATATATTGAAATATTTTTGGCAAAAAAAGAAAAATACTGATACATGCTACAACATTGATGAACCTTGAAAACATTATGCTAAATGAAAGAATCCAATCACAAAAGACTATAGATTATATAATTTTATTTATGTGACATGTTTGGAATAGGCAAATCTATGGAGAAAAAATATTTGTGGTTGTCAAACTCCGAAGGTACAGAAGAATGGGGAGTCATTGCTAAAGAGTATTTCTTTCTAGAGTGATAGAAATATTCTAAAATTAATTGTGGAGATGGTTGTAGAATTCTATAAATACTAAATGCAATTGAATTGTACATTTTAAATGGGTTAATTGTATTACATAAGTTATATTTCAATCAAGATATTTGTTAAATGTCATAACAGGAGAGGGAAACAAAGAAAAGATAAATATTGAAACTTGCTTAAAATGTGGATTTCAAATTTGACCCCACTCCATACAGCTGAAACAGAATTTCTTAGAATGCTGTCAAAACGTCGGTGATGTTTTTCAGTTTCACTAAGTATTTCTTAGTTGCCCAGAAACATAAGAACCCTGTTTTAAACTTCAGAGGTTACTAAAATGAAAGCACCCCTGGAGCAATGACTGTTCTTACTATTAGCTATCATTCTACTCTCAGGATCAATTACCAAGTTGAGTTTTGATCTACAATGTATGAATTTCTTACTTAAAAAGAAAGTAACCACTCCTTTTGGGTAGGAAACTCTGAGAAAGTTGTAAAAGACAAGGTCACACACTTGGCAAGTTTCCCTCAGGCTTGCCAAGTAGGAGCCAGGACCACATAAGGGTAGCCCCACATCTAGAACCCTGGTCTTGCACTGCTCTGTTGCTAGTCTAGCTTTTAGCAAAGATAAAACCATGGAACAAGTAGAATACTGAGATATAAAATATTCTGATTGTGAATGTTTAGATAATGCAAAAAAAAAAAAACTAAGTTCAGTTTTATTTTTTAATTTATTACTTTTTTATGAGCAATTACTTTACATTATAACACACTGTATTTGGCAGGAAATTCATTAATTTTCTATTAGTTATTTTTATATCTTTGCAAAGTACATGTATGATCAACTCTAAGTAACCATGGAAGTTTCTGTAATTATCTCCTTTGACAAATCAAAATAAACCTGCAAAATACAAAGTTTTGTTCTATTAACATATACTGGGAAATTCTTAATTCATCTAGTGTTTTAAAATTAATTCATTTTACAAATTGTTATATATTCCTTTTTACCTTTCTGTCCCAATCATTTCAATCAACTTATCAACAGAGGTGTGGGGAAATAAATAACATTTTTTTATGCTTAGAATTTATACTTTTTCCAGAGAATAGTGAGAATAAAGAACACAGCACATGATACTGTCACTGTCAACATTAAATGTTAATATGGCATTGAATAAATAATGTTCCATAAGTAAATGAGTTACCTTTATTTTCTTGCTCTCACAATTTGTTTGACCAGATAACCATCCTATCGAAAAAGATTCAGGAATCAAGGCCTTCATCAAAGAATTTGAGATACCATTAAGATCTGTGAAAGCTTTAAAAATACTTATTGATTAATTTAATATTTTGCATATTCAGAAAAGTTATTTCTTCTAGGGTCATATGAAAAGGATGAGTTTTTAGCACTACTTTTAGTTCACAACAGGAACACCATAAGAATTTTAAAGATTCTTACAAAGCTATCTACATCAAACCAAGTCCATTTATTATTGAGTATTTTAAGTCTAACTTTACCTCTTAATTTTTATGATTTAACAAATTTAATTTGGGATTCTTGTGTTCATTTCAGGTCTATAAAAGATTATTTCATGAGAAAAAAATATGCTATTATTTATCAATTTGCTATAATTTTTATTTAGAATGGAAAGCTCTAAAATAGTTTAAAAATCATCTTAAAATTTGTACCTTGGACCACTTTTGAAACTTTAATACAGTAATCTTTTATTTTTAATGACTCTTTGAAAGAAGAACTACTAACCAAATTTATATATTTAAAGTATTCATCTAAATTTATTCAAGAACCAGAGCCACAAAAATTTAACTAGTTACTCTTTCGTAACTAGTAACTTAACTATTTAGAACTTTTAATACATAGACAAAACCAACAATCATCCTTCTTTGCAAAACTGTGATTAAAGACAGGTTAAATTTAGACTCTAATATGAAATATTAGGGTTTTTTTGTATGTCTTTTAATCCCAAGAGACTTTCAAAAAGTTTTTCATTGAATAAAATATACTCACATAGATAACAATATAAGTAGAAATAGAAGGTTGGAGAGATAGAGAATAACATCAAAAAAAACTGAAGAGAGACTGACTTCAGCAACTGACATGTGAGAGATATCCCCAGATTTATTCCCTTGAAAAAACAATAAACTAAATATCTAAAGCTCAACAAAAAACACTCAAACTGCATATCAGCTCATCTGAGCATGGGATCTATGCATAAGAACTACCACAGGTCAAAACCCCAGGTGTCGAATGGTGGATGGGGAGAAACAAAGAAGCTGCCTCTCCCAATCAGAGATCCCTGTAACAGGAGTGGAAAGGGGAGAAGATGAGGTGAGTTTCCTGAAAAGACCTGCCTTGAACAGCTGTAAACTCCACATGGTTGGCGTCATTAGCAAGGCATCAGGGTGAAAAGCAAAGAAGTCGAAACCGCAGAGAAGCAAAATTGATTTTTACCAGTTGCAGTTGCAAAATCGAGGCTGAGTCGCAAAGCTCATCCCCTAACCTAGAGATCCCCTCCCCCATATCATGAGACTGATCACCGCAGAGCCCCAAGGAAATCAGAACAAATGCTACCGAAACTGTTGCTAATACTGATAGGGCCTGGGATTGAGGATGGCAAGGTTGATTGAATATCTATAAAAGAAAAAGGCATTATTAAGACTATATAAAACAGCAATCCAAGAGGCTTAGACATCACCTACTGAAAATCAAAAGAAAAATGCTTTCTTTGCAATAGGTCAAAGAGAGACTTTCATATAATAAATCTTCTTTATGAAAAAAAAGATAGAATACATTTCCATTAATTCCGAGGCAGAGAAATAGTCCATTAAACACCATAAACAAGGTGACAAGGCATCACAGAAAGAAAAAGAAAAATAACCAGAAAATAAGCTTACACACATAGAAATATGCAACTTAAATGACAGAGAATTCAGTATGGTACTTCTAAAAACACTCAGTGAGATCCAAAACAAGTCATATTAACAATTTCAGGAATTAAACATAAAAATAGACAAGCAGAATGAGTTCTTACTGAGGCGACTGAAACCCTCAAAAAGAACCAAAGAGATCTTCTGGAGATAAAGAACACACTGCAAGAGATGAAAAATAAAATACAAAGCTTGGGAAATAGAGTCGAAGGAAAGGATCAGTGATATAGAAGACAGAAATCTAAAAATAAATCAGAAGGAAGAAGAGAGAAGATGAAGAATGAAAAGTAATGAAAGAGATATACAAGAACTAGCAGATACCATCAGGAGAGAAAACATAAGAATAATGGGAATTCTGGAAGGGGAGGAAAAGCATTTTCAGACAAATAGTTGACGAGAATTTCCCAAATATAAGGAATGAGCTAGAGCTCTCAGTTCTATTCCACTGTACCGTGTGTCTGTTTTTCTGCCAATGCCATGCCATTTTCATTATTATCACTTTGTAGTATAATTTGAAGTTGGGCAGAGTGATGTCTCCAGTCTCGTTCTTTTTTTTTCCAGGATGATTTTGGCAGTTCGGGGTCTTTTGTGCTTCCATACAAATCTGATGATTTTTTGTTCTATTTCTTTAATAAATATCCATGAGATTTTGATGGGATTTGCATTAAATCTGTATAATGCTTTAGTTAATAAGCTCATTTTAACTCTGTTGATTCTTCCAATCCAAGAACATGGAATATCTTTCTATTTATTTGCATCTTCTTCAATTTCTTTTAATAGGATCCTATAGTTTTCATTTTATAGGTCCTTTACATGTTTCATTAGATTTATTCCTAGGTATATTCTTTTTGTTGCAATTGCCAAAGGAATTATTTTTTCTACATTCTTTTCTGACACTTCATTATTAGAGTATAGGAACGCTTTGGATTTTTGAACATTGATTTTGTAACCTGAGACTTTACTGTATTTGCTTATTGTTTTTAGTAGTGTTCTTGTGGAGGTTTTAAGGTTTTCTATATAAAGAATCAGGTCATCCACAAATAGTGACAGTTTGACTGCTTCGTTTCCTATTTGGATGTTTATATCTTTCTCTTGCCTGATTGCATTTTCTAGGACCTCCAATGTTATACTGAATAACAGAGGTGATAGTGGACAGCCTTGCCTTGATCTTCATCATAGAGGAAATGCTTTTAGACTTTCACTATTAAGTAATTAAGTATAATGTTGGCTAAGAGTTTCCATATGCACCCTTTGTTATGTTAAGGTACCTTTCTTCTATACCAATTTTAAATATTTTGATCTTAAATGAATGCTGTATCATGTCAAAGGCTTTTTTTGCATCTATTGATCTGATCCTGTGATTCTTATTTTTTAACTTGTTTATGTGGTGTATCACATTAATTGATTTGCATATGTTGAACCATCCCTGTGCCTCTGGGATGAAGGCCACTTGATCATGGTGTATAATCTTTTAATATGTTTCTGTATTCGGTTCACTAGTATCTTATTTAGGATTTTTGCATCTGTGTTCCTGAGAGATATTGGTCTGTAGTTTTTTTTTTTTTTTCTGTGTTATCTTTACCAGCTTTTGGTATCAGGGTAATATTGGCCTTATAAAATGCATTAGAAAGTATTTTCTCCTCTTTGATTTTTTGGAAGAGTTTGAAGAGAATAGGTATTAGATCTTCTTTGGTAGAATTTACTGGTGAAGCCATCTGTCCATGGAGTTCTACTTTTTGGTAGATTTTTGATGGTTGTTTCAATTTCCATACTGCTGATCAGTCTATTTAGATTTCCCAGTTCTTGATTCAGTCTAGGAAGGTTGTATTTTTGTAAGTACTGGTCCATTTCTTCTAGGTTATTAAATTTGGTGTTAAATACTCTTTCATAGTTTTCTTGTGTGATCCTTTGTATTTCTGCAGTGTCTGTCATAATTTCCTTGTATATTTCTGCCTTTTCTCTTTTGTCTGTAGTAAGTCTAGCCAGGGGTTTGTCAATTTTATTACTCTTTTCAAGAAACCCACTCTTTGTTGCATTTATTTTTTCTATTTTTTTTGTTTGTTTTCAATTTCATTTAATTGTGCTCTAATTTGGTTATTTTTGCTAACTTTAGGCTTCATTTGTTCTTCTTTCTCTAGTTTTCTTTTTTAAGATGAAGTATTAGGTTGCTTATTTGAGCTCATTCTTTTTTTCTGAGGTACGCCTGTAATAATATGATCTTATGATCGCTTTGCCGTGTTCCAAAAGTTTTGGTATATTGTGCTATCATTATCATTAGTTTCTACGTATCTTTTGATCTTTTTATTTCTTCTCTGACCCAGTTATTCTTCAGTAGCAGGTTGTTTCATTTTCATGTATTTGTGGGTTTTCCTACTTTTATTTTACAGTTGATCTCGTTTCAAAGCATTATGATTCAAAACAGTATTTTTCTTTACTTTTTTTATTTTGAAGTCCATTTTGTCTGATATTAGTATCACCACTCCCGCTTTTCTCTGAATGCCATGTACTAAAATGTTATTTTCTACCCTTTCACTTTGAGTCTATATTTCTCTTTGAAACTGAGATGTATCTCCTGGAGGCAGCACATGGTTGGGTTTTGCTTTTTGATCCAATCTGCCTTTTTATTTTTGAGTTCAGTCCATTTATATTTAGGATGATTATTAAAATATGAAGTCTCTTTTAGCCATTTAACTTTTGCTCTCTGGTTACTAGGTATTTCCATCGCTTTCTTGTCCTTATGTGTCTGTTTTATTATTATTATTATTATTATTATTATTATTATTAATTATTATTTAGGTGGGTTTTTTGGGTTTGCCCTCTGGTCCTTCTTGTTTTATGTTATATACTTCATTTCTGAATCTTTGAACTGTGGTCACCATTATGACTAAGTAAAAGATAGGTTATATACATATACATATACATATACATATACATATACATATACATATACATATATATACATATATATGTATATACATATATATGTATAAATATATGTATATGTATATGTATATTATGAATGTATATTAGTCCATTTTCTTCTGTGCGTGCCTTATCTCCATTCCACTTTTGAATTTGGATCTTTGTATCTTCCCTTTTCATTTATTATTGTGTCATTTCACCCAATGTGTGCTGAACATTTATTACTATCTTGCTATAGCAAATCTCTTCTTATTGTTTAAGCTTTTAACGCCTTATTCTTAGTAAGGATTGCGCTACTCTGCTTTTATCTGCCTGCTAGTTGCCTCACTCTTAGTTTTATATATATATATATATATATATATATATATATATATATATATATATATATATATATATATATTTTGCATTTTGTTTTAAATGAACTGACCCCATTCAGTAATTTCTGTAATGTAGGCCTGTAATGGATAATTCTCTCAAGTTTTGTATGTCTGGAAATGTCTTTATTTCTCCTTCATATCTAAAGCAGAGCATTGCTGGATACATTAGTCTTGGCTGACAGTTTCTTTCATTTAATAGTTTGAAAATTTGATTCCACTTCTATCTGGCTTGTAAGGTTTATGGTAAGTAATCCAATGGTAATCTAAGATTTTTCTTTATAAATTACCATATTCTTTTCCCTGGCATCCCTGAGAATTCTTTCTTTGTCTTTGGTTAAATAATTTTAATACAATATGTCTTGGACAAGTCTTTTTTGGGTTGAGACAATTGGGTATTTTGTTGACTTCTTGAATTCCAAGGTCCAGATCATTCCTTAGATTTAGAAAATTCTCTTCAACTATTTGTCTAAAAGTGCTTTCTAATTCCAGCTCCTTATCTTCTCCTTCTTGAATGCCCGTTATTCTTATGTTTTTCTCCTGATGATATCAGCTAGTTCTTGCATTTCTTTTTCATTCTGTCTTCAATATCACTGACTTTTTTTTCTTTTTGGTCCACTCTATTTCTCAAGTTTGCTATTTTCTTTTCTTTTCTTTTTTTGTATTTTTAATCACCAGATGTTCTATTTGGTTCTTTTTAAGAATTTCATTTTCCTTACTAACAAACTCATTTTTCTGATCTGGTTGTTTTTCTCAATTCCCAGAATTGTTTATATGAATTATTTTGGATTTCATTGATTTTTTTCAGAAAACTCAAACTTTTTGTCATTTAAGTCTCATATGTCTATGTCTTTAAGCTTATGTTTTGAGATTTCCCTTTTTTTTTTTTTCTGAGCTGTCTTGTCTGTTTAATTGTTCGTGGTGTTTAATGGAGTATATCTCTGCCTGGGCATTAGTGAAAGTGTATTCTGCTTTTTTTTTTTTTTCCAGAAGAAGATTTATTATACAAAAGTCTTTCTTTAGCCTGTTGCTAAGAAGGCTTTTGTTTGTTTGTTTGTTTCAAGTATGTGTTGGGTGTTAGAAGATATGGGGGAGAGGTCATCGGGTTTGGAGGATGGGGGCTGCAGCTCAGCCTAGATTTTTGCAGCCATGGTTTGTAATAATCAACTATTGTTTCTCTGCCACCCCAATTTCTGTCCTGATCGCTGGTCACTGCCGCTGTGTGGAGCTCACAGCTCTCTCAGGAAGGGTTATTCAGGGAATCCACAGCACTTTCTTCTCTCTTCCTCCTCAGGGAGTTCTAGCTGTGAAAGGCAGCTTCTTTGTTTCTCCCAGTCTACTGCATAACTCTCATTGTCAGAACCTGTTCTGACCTGTGGAATATCTTATTCACAGATCCCTCACTCATATATGCTTATGTGCAATTTGGATGTTTTATATTGAGTTTTAGATTTTTAGCTTATTGTTGTTTCAAGGAAAGAGATCTGAGGACAGCTCCCACTTTGTCATACATCTGACATCACTCTTCTATGTATTTTTAATCATAAAAAATTTCAAATATATATTAAAGTAGAAAAGCTACTATAATTTATTTTTATATATACTTCAACAGTGTGTACTATTCCCAAGATTCTGCTTCTTGCTTCATGTAACCTTTTCTTTTATCTTCCTCGTTGCTGAATTATTTTAAGGTAAATAGTAGATATCATATCATTTTGTTTTCATATAGTTTCATATACAATTATTTTAAAAAATGGGCCTTTATCTTATGTCACCTTAACCCACATAGTATTATCAAAAATATATTCAAATTTTCTTTAAAATATGTGTTTTTTTAGTTTTTTTTTCATTTAAATTGGGATCTAAATAAGATTCCTATATAATATTTGGATCTATGTCTCTGAAGTCTCTTTTAGTTAAAATAGGGTACATTTTTTTTTCTTTTTCTTTCTTTTCCAGTCTTGATATTTTAAAGAAACTGGGTCAGTTATCTTGCAGAGTGTCCCACTTTGGGGTTTGTTTATATGCTTCCTTGTGGTATATTCCACTTATTGTTGAGTAATTAACAATCCCAAAATTTAAAACAATAACATATTTTCTATTATCTCAGTGATATAAATAGACCCTACTCAATTCTAAGGTTCTTATTCGGAGTCTGTCATGTAGTATTAGTTAGATAATGGCCAGACTTCAAAGAATTAGGAGCTTTGACTCTAGTAGATGTCTCATCTATATGTTCAGCTCACCTATATGTTCAGAAGTCATTGCTGGCTCTCATTTTAGAGTTCAGTGGGTCTGTCAACAGAAATGTTCATCTGTGGCACCTCAACATGGCTTGAGCTTCTTAGAGCATGGGGCTGGACTCCAAGAAGGAACATACCAAAACAAATATTTTAAGAGCAGAAGTTTCAAGACTTATCATTTAACCTTGGATATCACACTGTGTCACTGCCACAGCATTCTATTGGTCAAAAAAAATAAGTCTCAAGCCCAGCCTAGATTCAAGGGGAGAGGACTATGCAAGAGAGTAAATACAAGATATATGTATTAAATAGCAATATTTAGGTTTAGCTATTACAGTGTGCTTTTTAATTTGTTTCATTAGTCGGAATATATCCTGTAAATGAAAGTTAACTCTAACGGTTTAATTGCTTCCAACTTCTTTAGCCAATAATATATCCTAGTGGTACTCTATACTTCATATTATGCCATAGTAAAGGGCATATAGAACCAAGCATAATTTCAGGTATCATAAATTTATATGAAAACCAACACTGTATAAAATAAGATAATTAATAAAATATTAAAGATAAATGAGTGCATATGCATAAGATATTATTAAAATACAGTGCATAAATATATGCATTTAAATACTCTTCAATCCCACTTTTCACAGCTTCCATGCCCTGCTATGGGAGGACACATCAGAATTTCCAAGAAAAATGAAACATGACCCTTAAAGTGTCTTTTTTTTAAATATTGTCGTAGTCACATATCTGAGCTCTTTAATAAGTGCATCTGGGTTGTTAAAAAATAGAATCACATACATTGCATACCAGATGGTCATTCAATGTGAATCATTAGGAAACCACCTCATGTTTTGGGGCAAGATGGAGATCTGCCCAGTACTACTCTGTGAAAAATTACAGAATGCACACTGGATGAAGAACATTATTTTTCTCAAAAGGAAAGCTCTAAAATCACCCAAATAATTGAATAAGCTTTTGTCTGAAGCTAAGGAGATTTACCAGATAGGTCTGTCATGTAAAATACCGGATGCTCAATTAAATTTGAATTTGGATGAACAATGATTTTTTTAAATCATTATATTCTATACACCGAGACATACTTTTTAAAAATAATTTTTGTTTACCTCAAATTCAAATTTAACTTGCTATCTTGTTTTTGGTTTTTTTTTTTTTTTGTACTAAATCTGTTGATTTTAACTCCAGAGAAATGAAAGAGGCTATCTGGATTTAATAAATTTAAGAGAAACAATATTATTATATTGATTTAATTTAATTATAAAAGAAGATCAGTGCAGTTACCACAGCATGATTTATATAGCACTGTCTAAAAGTTTCAAATTTCCTCTTTGGTGTACTTTGTGCCTAGAAAATATTGTAAACTTTACTATTCAATCTAGGACATTATAACTCAATTCAGAGCACATACTCATTCTAAAAGTAGTGTGTAACTTGTTATGTTTGCTAATTATACTGTTGCCTAGTGCCAGGCAAAGAACAAAAGCATGAGTAACAAAATAAACCTTTTAAAGAATAGCTAGAAGGGTTACTTTAATTATGAAGTGATTATGGTCCAAAGTATCTTAGTAAACCAACCTCACCGCAACTAGCATTCAAAAAATACAAGTTAAAATCTCACTAGAAGAAAAATAACACAAATGTTACTAAGAGATAAATCTCTTTATTATATAGCCCTTTCAAGACTTTAAAACAATACATAATATAATATAGCATAATCTCAAGAGTACAGTTTAGGATTCAGGTTGCACAGATTTATATTCTGCTTCTTCCATTACTAGTTGTTTGCCTTAGGGTAAGTTCCTTAACTTCTATAAGTCTCAATTCCTCCTCTGCAAAATGGAGAAAATAATATCTACAGCATACATTGTATTGAGAATTGAGTTACTCCATGTAAGACACTTAACTCATATGCTGGGACATAGTGAGTACTCAATCAATTTTGAGTGAAAAAATTGAGAGAAAAATGGTTAGAAAATAAGGTTAATGGTGGTGATACTGAAAATAATTATGCATAGAAAAGTAGCAAAGAAATGCTATTAGTTGTTATTCCCAGGCAATTTGGTTTTTTTCCTATACTTCTGTTATTTGTGACATTTTTTAAAATACTATAACTTTTATAATCAATCAAACCTAATATTTTAACTGCCTCTACAATAAACACAGTACATTTTCTGTATAGTTTGAGAACAAAAGTTATCTTTTGCCCAAACCAATTTCATTCCATAGTGACTAAAATTACAATTCCTTTAAAATAAATGTATATACGTGTTACCTGAGACAAAGAAAAGATATCAATATAATCACAGTAGTGCTCATTAATATTGAGCACACCATGGATCAGATCATTTATCTGATGCTTAGGAAAGAAGTAAGAAGAGAAGTAGAAGACAAGATAACAAGTTTTCATGGAGAAAAGCAGGCATTGAGGCACTAACAAGGAAAGCTCTGAAATCTTGGGGACTATTTGAAGTAAAGAAGCATGAAAGAAGGAAGGCTGTGTGTGATTTGAAGACACAGGCATTTGAGGAGGTTTTGGCCATAAAGTTGGAGGCTAAATCTCAAAAAAGTGATCTGAATCACAACTTTGCCTACTGCAGTCCTCAGAGTAATGCTGTTGGTGGAAATAACCTATTGTGTTTGGCTGGTTTCAAACCATTCACATATTTTAAGTGTTGATTCTTTCTTTTTCTCTTACTTTATTTAGAAAGCCAGTGTATATTTTGGAGGTAGCTTTTTTATCTCATGTCTCATTTTGATGTAGGAGTTTCTAAATATTTTTTTTTATATTCTTATAATTTACACTTTAAATAATATTCAGTAACTTTTCGATCACCTCTAAAACAATAATCCCGGAATCTTTATCTCTAGGTAAACCTGTCATGAACTTCAGGTGAGTAGATATTTACTTAGCTATCTCCAGGCATTGCAAACTCAACATGTTCTAAAGGAAATTCATTATCATCTTTTCCAACCACCCAAACCCCCATGTGTACTTTTAGAGACTGCAAAATCTCATTTCTTTCCCATTCTCATTTGTTTCTCTCCATACTCTCTACAAATTCAACATTTCTAGTTCTCCTTTACCATCTTAACCCATGGTAATCTGTATTTTCCTTTTTTATTTATTTATTTATTTTTTTCTGAATGCATGATTATTTATACCATAAGAAAAATATAATCTCCTTTGGAGACTACCTTCATTCTTTCACATGTAACCGCTATATATTTTCAAGATTCCATTTACACTCTACTAAATTAGGCCATTTTAAGTTTTGTAGGCCAAAGTCATACAAATTCTCTTAAAGGGCATATTAATTTCTTTAACATTTTATAATATTTAACAGAGCAAAGAAAAATTTTGTCTCCAAATTTTCCAAACACATAGAATGTTTCTGTTAATAATGAAATGTATAGCCCTAATTTGGAAATTTTTTTTCATTACTTCTAGATGAAGAAACAAACAAAATATAATGAAAACAATGCATAAACTGAGGATTCAAACATGTTGCAGAATTCAGAGACCTTTTTTGTAGGACAGATTTTGACTCTTTGTAAAGATCATCTGCATTAAGTAAGTTATCGGCTTTCCTTTTTTAAAATAAAACCAAAAACATGACTGAAATTATTGTAATGACTTTAAAATAATTTTTTTAAAGTTAAATGGTTAGATATAAGAATTTATACTTTATTCATCCTCATATTGTCTACTTCAGTCTCCTGCTACCAGACCCTCTGAATTATCAGGATTTTATGATAATTTTTTCATGACACTTAATCAGGCAACACTTTGCTATCTGTATTACTTTCTTCTCTTTATATTTTTTCCTCAGAATAACTTTATGAATTGTCCAAGGCAAATGAGAAAAGTTGTGATAAAATGATATTGTGAATAATAATTATTTATTATGTTCTTTCCCAATTTTTATTTATACCCTGTGATCTTCCCTAACTGAGCTGCAAAATATAACTATTTCTGTATTCCCTAGAATTTATCAAGAATTAGTGGAAAGAGAAAGCCAGTTACCATAAGGATTTGTCTCATGATAAGAAAGGTGGGATTCTCAGTGAAGGTATCAGTTAGCATTGAGCATAAAGCAGCTGGGAATTTGAACATCCCTGATGATATCAGCAATAATGATTCACTGTTCCCAAGATCCAGACTGAATGGTCTATAGCTGAGCGAATGACAGTATGGCATTGATAGTGGTGCCAAAACCCAGAATTTTCCCCTAAATCACTCCTCATCCATCACACCATATGACCAATATTATAGAATTACATGAACATTGTGGAATTTAGAAGCCACCTCAGGAGTAAACATGATGAAGAGATTATAAATTGAGTTGAAATACTTCAAACTTTGCTTTCCTTCTGGAATTTTTTTTTTCTCACAACAACTCAAATGTGAATAAGGCACTGGTCTTATCTTTTATTTCAGAACTTTTTTTTTCAGTTTATTGAGAAATAATTGACATACTTCAATGTGTAAATTTAAGGCATACAATGTGATGGTTTGACTTACATATATTGTAAAATGATCATCACAACTAGATCAGCTAATATTTATCATCTCATATAAATACAATTTATAAAAAGAAAAAAAATATCTCCTTGTAGTAAGAATTTCTAAGATTTACTCTCAACAACTTTCTATGTATTGAATGATAGTGTTAACATAGTTATCAACTTGCACATTACAGATTACTGTTGTGCCCTTTTGGCAAGATTGTAAATCAGTGCAGTCAATATGGAAAACAGTACAGAAGATCAACAAAATAATAATAATAAAAATACCATATGATCCAGCAATTCCACTTCTGGAAATATACTCAAAGGAAACAAAAACATTAATTTGAGATAATATCAGTATCCCCATGTTCATAGCAGCATTATGTACAATAGACAAGATATAGAAACAACCTAAGTGTCACTGACGGATGAGTGAATAAAGAAGTTATGGTATATGTATACAATGGAATATTATTCTAACATAAAAAATAGGAAATCTTATCATTTATGGCAACTTATAATTCTAAATAAAATAAGTCAGTCAGAGAAAGACAAATACTGTATGATCTCACTTACATGTTGAATCTAAAACAAAATAAAACAAGAAACAAACAGTGAATAAAAAAATCAGACATGTGGTTACCAGAGGCAGAGGTCAGAGAAGGGGAAATTAAAGGTACAAAATTACAGTTATATGAGAAATAAGCTCTAGGGGTATATCTCAAAACTTTGAATCCATTTTCCCCTTACTATTTAACGTGTTTAAATGCATTTGCAAATTTAATAAGTCATTATCTCTTTTGAAGCAAAAACAATGTTTTAACTTACTCTTACTAATATTACTAGTTTCAGCCCATCTTCGACATACTTCAAAATGGTGACCACACACATCTAAATGGGTATCTTCTAGTTAGTAGCAGGGTGACTTACTGGAAAAAACTCTGAAGTGGAAATGTGGTGACTGCATAACTGCTCCATCTTTTTCACTGCTCTGTGATCTTTGTTGGGGACATATAATTAAAATCAAAATCTCCTCCTAACCCAGGAAACTTCTCCACAAAGGCAAAAGAGAAAGAAACGAATTTTATTACTGAATAAATGTTAAACCAGAATGTGATATGTGTCATAAGAAATCTTCTAAAGACAATGCCAAGACAAAAAGCTTTTACCCCTTTCTGTGGCCAAGCAGCTATGACCCATTATACATATGTTCTCAAGATAAAACTAACTTCTGGTCAAGAAGGTGGAGTAAGTAAACACTGTGCTTGCCTCTTCCCATGACGACATCAAACATACAATTAAACTACAGAACAATCATCACTGAGAATCACCTGAAGTCTAGCTGAACCAAAGCATTATATCTAAAGACATTAAGAAGTCATGTAGAGACTGGTAGGAGGGGCAAAGATACCAAACTGGCTGGTTCTACATCCATGTATGGCAGTTAAAAATCAAGAGGGTTATCTCAACTGCAGATGTCTCTCCAGAGGAGCAAGTGGTCCTAGCCCCACACCAGGTTCCTAGTTCAGAGTTCCAGTTCCAGAAAGGGAAATCCCCACAACTTCAGACTATAAAAACCAGCAAAGATTATGGCTGAGTGAGATAAAGGGCTGCTCAAGTCCCAGGAATTCCTATTAAAGGGCCTGTGCTCTAACAAACTTACTAGCTCTGAGCTCCAGTGCTGGGGAAGCACCTTGAAAGGTACCAGGAACATATGAAGAGGAACTGAATTGTCTGGCTTTAGGGTAAGGGTTGGAAGGGCAGCTACCCCCAAAAAGAAGTGCTGTTAGAAGCCATTATTTCTTTGTTGAGCCCTTCCCAACCTGTCATGTAGACTTAGGCAGGTGTCATGTCTGAGTCTCCATCAATCTGGCTAACACTCTTTGTAATGCTTAAATGATTCTCTGAGACCCCACCCCTTCCAACTTGCAGACCTACCGAAGACACCTCTAGTGTCTGTTCCATACAAACAGCCTGTCTTGGCTCATGCTGAAGAATTTCTTAAAATCTCTCGAAGGTTCACAATCCCCAAACAAATAGCATCTGGCCTCAATGGACCACATATCTCTTTCTAGGAAGCCCCAAGCCAGCATTGGTGGCAGCCAGCCTCAGTTCACAGGTTAGCCTCTCCCGGGCACCTCCAAGCTCAGTACAAATGGCAACCATTTGCAGATCACTTTGTCTCTCATACTAAGTGACACAGGCAGTAGCTTTTTTTGGCCTACAACAGAGTGCTTCCCAAGAGTCCCCAGAACCAAAACACTTCAGACCACATTAGAGCACAACTCACCACCTCCACAAATGACACACACAAAGGGCAAACATGACAGGCACAAAAGCCCCACTAAAGTGAACTATGCTCCATAGATTCAGCCCCTACACTACAGTTCCTCCACTATAGTCACAGCCAGTACTCGCAACTAATCATCTTAATGATCAATTCTTCCCATTGGCATTCCACCAGCAATTAAGGCTCAATTATAATAAAAGGACATACACAACCCACACAAGAGACATACCTGGAACACTCATTCAGGTAACCAGGAACACTGTGCCATTGAGCCCCATGGGAGAACTACTAACATAAGTCCAGTCTACCATTGCCTAGAGTCATGGCAGCTCTACCTAATACATAGAAAGAAACACAGGGAGACAGTCAAAATGGGTAGACAAAGAAACATGTCTGAAATAAAAGATCAGAACAAACCTTCAGTAAAAGAACCAAATATGGATACAAGCATTCTACTAGATATGGAGTTCTAAATATTGATTATAAGGATGCTCAGTGATCTCAGTAAGAACTTCAACACAAAGATAGAAAACAAAAATGGAGATAGAAAACATAACAAAGAACCAGTCACAGATAAACACTATAATAAATGAAAAAGAAATACATTAGAGGAGATCAACAGTATATGGGATGAAGCAGAGGAGCAAATCAGAAATTTGGAAGTTACAGTAGTGGCAAACATCAAATCAGAACAGCAGCAAGAAAAAAAGAATCCCCCTCCCCCCAGAAAATGAAGATAGTTTAAGAAACCTCTGGAACAACAAAAAGTGAATCAACGTTTGTATTATAAAGGTACCAAAAGAAGAAGAGAGAGAGCAAGGAACTGATAATCTATTTGAAAAAATGACAGAAAACTTTTGTAACCTGGCAAAGGAAATAGACATACAGGCCCAGGAAACACAGAGAGTCCCAAACAAGATGAACTCAAAGAAACACATCCCAAGACACTTTATAATTGACAAGACACATCATGACAAAGATTAAATAGAAAAAGAGAATAAAGTAGCAAGAGAAAAGCAGTTACTTACCTACCAGGGAGCTCTGAGCTGATTTCTCGACAGAAACTTTATAAGCTAGAAGCAACTGCTACAAAATATTTAAAGTGTTGAAAAGCAAAGACCTACAACCAAGATTACCCATCCAGCCAACATTTATAATCAAAGGACAGATAAAGAGCTTCTCAGACCAAAACAAAAGCTAAACTTTTTTGTCACCACCAAACCAATATTGAAAGATAGGTTAAAGGGACTTCTTTAAGAAGACAGAAAAAGATTAAAAATGTGAGTGATAAAATGGCAATAACTACATATCTATTAACAATTACTTTAAATGTAAATAGATTAAATGCTCAAATCAAAAGACATAGGATGGATGAATAGATAAGAAAATAAAACCTTTACATGTGCTGCCTCTAAAAGACTCACTTCAGATTGTAAGACACTAGTGAAAGTGAAGGGATGAAAAAAGAATATCATAAAAATGAAAACGACAACAACAGTAAATTTAGGGTAGCAATACTTATAATGAATAAAATACCTTGAAACAAAGGCTATAATAAGAGACAAAGAAGGATCCAATAATACCAGTTCTGGATATTTATTTGAAGAAACCTAAAATACTAATTTGAAAAGACATATGCATTAAATGTTCATTGCAGCATTATTTACAATATCCAAGATGTGGAAATAACTGAAATGTTCTTCAATCGATGAATGAATAAAGAAGTGGTACCTATATACAATATAACATTATTCAACCATAAAAAAGAATGAGCTGTTGCCATCTGTAACAAAATAGATGGACATGGAGGATATTATGCTAGTGATATAAGTGAAACAGAGAAAGACAAATGCCATATTATTTCACTTATATGTGGAATCTAAAAAATAAATAAATAAATAAATAAATAAATAAATAAAAGAACAAACAGAATAGAATCAAACTCATACATACAGAGAACATTTTGATTGTTGCCAGGTGGGTGGAATAGGTGATGAAGGAGAAAGGATTGAAAGATACAAATTGGTAGCTACAAAATAGTCACGCAGATGTAAAGTATAACATAGGAAATATAATCAATGATATTGTAATAACTATGTATGGTGTCAGATGAATACTAAACTTATCAAGGTGATCACTTTATAAGTTATATAAATGTCTAATCACTATGTTATACACCTGAAACTAATATAATATTATTTGTTAAATGGACATAAAAATTTTTTTAATATATTTAAAAAATTAAACCTCAACTAGTCTTCAAGAAAGTGGACCTGACAGCACCATTTGTTTATGTTAAATTCACATGGTAATTGGTTTGATCACCTGTGTTAGCTAATTGATTTTATCCAGAGAAATAACAAACTTCTAATATATGTATGATAGGAAGTAATTTTGTAACTTGGTGTGAGGCATGTACTACCAAAGTTAGGCTCTTACAAACCCACAAAAACTGGAAAATTAGGTCACATTTTTTTTCATTACATTTCAAAGAGATGACTCTCATCTACTGAGGAAGAATCTTGGGTCACATGGCTGACAAATATCTTATTTAATTTTTAAAAATATTCACATATATTTTTAAAAGACAGAGAAAGAACTTACAAATTTTCAAAAGTAAACTTAAAAAAAAAA